>JAJLTP010000065.1:16106-107419 GCA_030568275.1 Lipomyces orientalis | reverse complement strand
ATTGTACCTGAGTTGCGTGTGCATAAGCTGTATTTAGCTTTGGTGGCTGAGCTCATAAGGCCACTTCGCACTCCGCCCTCTTGTGTCACTTGTCATGACGTGTCCTTCTCCTTTTAGTATTACTTCATATACCTTAGCACAAACTTTATTCAAGACACACTTCACTAGCTATTCTAAAGTTATAGTTGTCATTTCAACAAAAGATGTGTCCAGGAAAGAAGTGTAGAGTAAGTTCCCCTTAAACCCCCTGACCTAGCTGCTTCCAAATATAACCCAAAACTGGCATTGCATGTTGTCCCACGGGTTCTAACCCTGTTTCGGGAGTCTGACCATGCATATCTAGTCATGTCCAATCGGTTTCGAATATTTTTCGAATGACAAAGGCGCAGACGCTGCAAGGAGACGGCCAGCTTTGCCTGTGATCTTCGGATCCTCGCCAATAAAATTAGTCGGAAATCCTACATCAAAGGGTCTGACGCTTTCCAAGTATTCGATTTGCTCGGTTGTCAATTTGATCTTCAACGCTTGAATGTTATCCTGCAGGTGCTCGACTTTCCTTCCACCAACAAGAGGAAACACATTTGGAGCTTTGGCAAGGACGTACGCGAGTGCTATTGCCGTAACAGATTCAATGTCGTGTTCCGACGCGACTTTGCCGAGTGCCTCGCTCATTTTCACTTCATCTTCGCTCTGATCTGCACCTCGGAGACTGCGAAGTCCTTCGCCTCTCTTCCTGCGCTCGTCGACCGCCTTCTTGGTCTGGAATTTGCCGCCGCCCAGTACATCCCACGGCGCAAGAGCCATTCCGAAATGACGCGCCATTGGGATAATATCACGTTCAAAGTCACGCAACAGAACGTTCCATCGACCCTGGTAGATACTGAATTGGGTCTTGCCGTGGTCTCGCGCATAAATGTTTGCTGCGCTGACAACCCACGCGGGGGTATCCGAAATCCCGAGGTAGAGGACCTTTCCTTGTTCAACGAGGATGTGTAGACTGTCCATTATCTCTTCGATTGATGTAGTGTAGTCCCACCAGTGGAGATAGAGGATATCGATCCAATCCGTCTGCAACTTGTTTAATGAATCACGAATACTCATGTGAAGACTTCGCCTGTGGTTGCCACAATGATTCGGCGTTTTCCCTTTCCCCAATTTGTGGGCCCTATAGTCTATTGTGAATTTCGTGGCGATAACAAGCTGGTCGCGGTTTTTACGCTCCGACATCCATTCGCCGAGCCAAGTCTCTGATTGCTCATATTGGTAGTTATTAGCCGTGTCAATGAAGTTGCCGCCGGCTTCATAGTAGGCGTCAAGGAGCCTGAAGGACTCCGCTCTGTCCATGCTGCCCATGAAGTGGGACCAGGCATCACCGATGGACATTGCGCCGAGCTGAAGTGGTGACACGCGAATGCCCGCCGTCGAAGAGAGGATACGATAGCGACCAAGCTCTGTGGGAGGCTCTGGAGCGGCTTTGAATAGTTCTGCAGCCATCTTTTAGCAAGACTTCTGTAACCAGGTTTGAGGGGCTAAGGATTCACCGTGGAAGGCTATCAGATTTATAACATTTCCTGCGGATCTTTACTGTCGGGAGTTGTGACTTAATTACGTCATACAGACGGGCTTGGCAGCAATGCCAACTTACACAATAAGTCTAGACTACCTTCACAATTGAGACTCCGATAGTAGAAGGAGCTTCGGCGACTTGTTCCTGGTTTTGCCCTGGGTTAGGGTCAATTGAATTCCAAGTACTTAATTTTCCGTATTTGCACAGCAGCACAGTCCCCGAAAGCCGAAAGCCGAACGCCGATAAGGTCAACCACGCTCATGCCAGGTTGGCTGACGCACACCCGAACAACTCTGAGTTGGGACGGGCTTCAAGTCGCAATGGTGGGCCTGTACTATACTGTTCAGAATGTGTATTTACGTGGTGGAATAATGACGGGACGTGCTAGTCTGCTAGTAGTGAGAATTACATGGGTTACATAGTCATGGAGGCAGAAGCAGCCTAGTTATATTTATTGTGCCACACCAAGATATCAGATGCATTTCACTCGCTCCAAGACACCGTGCAAGTGCTCAGCAAGGAAGCGCCTTCTTCTGCCGTGTAGGTCCGCGGTCGACCCACCTTCTGGACACCATTCACCCTCGCTGGCATATAGATTTGTCCAGCACTATGGTCGATCCTTGTAGTGATTGGAAGCCTTGTAGCACAGCAGAACTCGAAGCATTATTTGATCCGCCAAGAGACGCACCACGGAAAGGACGGCCGAGAAAAATGTGAAGAGAAACATAATAAAACCTTGCTATTATCGTCGATATGTGCGCAATTGTTGATTTTTACTGCTTGATGTGATCACATGCTGTTTCGTATTGCCAGCTGGTGCAAGTGGACTGCGCAAGCATTGCCTCTAGACTTTCCATTCAAGGCTCAAGATCCTTCTACTCTAGAGCCCCTGCCCTAAGCAATGCTGGACGGTTATTAGCAAGTACATCAAGGAGCACGTAGAACCACGGTCCATAGGCTGTGGCTGCTCGGAAGCTATTGCTTGGTTTTCTCGATTACAAAGACTGAAGGCGCGGAGATGCCACTCGGTCTTTAATGAAGTCGTGGGTCAGGATGTCCTGACCCGCTCTCCAAGAGTGTACAAGCACCAGCGAAGGTGAAGCAAGCTGCTTGACTAACTTGTATTACTTCGAGTATGTGCCAGACCGGGTGCGTATATGTTGGGCTGCAAGCATGGTCGCAATCGCGGTCGCAATGCTTTTGTCCGCAAGTACAACCGGTTAGGGTCAGGGTTAGCTGACCCAGGGGCCCAGGCACGGTCCCTGAGTGCCAAGCCAAGTCCCGCCCGACCTTGAATTCTGTGCTTCCTCACGCCGCGCAGGGCGTTCTCATCGACATGAAGCCACGAACATGGGTGTCCAGCCTCCTGCTCTTCGTCGGCCTTAGTGGAAGACTGTGCAATACCCGCATCGTCCCTTTCGTTGACCCGCCTGATGACCTCCTGCAAGAGGAGGGAATCATCCTCGGACCCCTAGATGGAGTTGCACTTACTCCTGAGGTTTCGCGAGCCGACTGGACGGTAACCGCTGATAGTTTCCAGGAAGGATACCCTCCTATCAATGCCATTGACGTCAACACGAGAACATACTGGCATAGTCAATATGCACCGGCTGTAGGACTTCCACACCACATAACGGTCGACATGACCTCAGTCTATCTGGTCAATGGTGTCACCTACCAACCACGTCAGGACGGTAGTTCCAACGGGAATATCGGGCAACATCAGGTCCTTGTCAGCACCGATGGCTCGAACTACAATCTCGTAGCTTTTGGAACGTGGCTCGACGACAGCAGTACGAAGACGGCAGATTTCGAGACCATACCAGCGCGGTTTATCCGGATCGTCGCGCTCACCGAGGCCGGGAATCGCGGTCCTTGGACGAGTGCAGCGGAGATCAATGTTTATGGCACTGCAAGCAGCTTCGCGTCTCGAACCGGCTGGACAGCGACTGCCGATAGTTCTCAGAGCACGTCGTTGGCCCCAGGAAATGTTCTCGACGGCAACTCGGCGACCTTCTGGCAGACCCGGACGAACGCAGCATTGCCACATGAGATAACTATCGATATGCGAACTGTATTACCCACCGTGCAAGGCATCGCTTATCTCCCGCGACAAGATGACAGTAGGAATGGCAATATCGGACAATACCAGGTCCTTGTCAGCACGGACGGGACGAATTTCAATCAGGTAAGGGAATTCTGTACTGTACTAGGTCTTATAGAGCATTGACGGACGGATTCCAAACAGGTCACAGCTGGGGCATGGCCTGACGATGCGACTCACAAAGTGGCTAACTTTGCGTCTGTTGCAGGACGATACATCAGACTAAGAGCACTCACCGAGGCCGGCAATCGCGGCCCTTGGACCAGCGCAGCCGAGATCAATGTTCTCAACGGCGCTGGCTTCGTACCTCCGTCAGCTCATCAAGGACTATGGGGTCCAACCATCAACTTCCCCCTTGTTCCCGTTGCAGCTTCTCTTCAGCCCAACAGCGGCAGAGTGATTGCTTGGTCGGCCTATTCCGCAAGGACATTTGGCGGAGATAATGGTAGAACTGTCACTGCAGTATACGATCCGACTGCTCAAAGGGTTACTCAACGAGTGGTAACCAACACAGGTCACGACATGTTTTGTCCCGGTATCTCCCTCGACGCGAATGGTCGCACACTTGTTACCGGAGGCAGCAGCACCCAGAAGGCTAGCATTTATTCCCCCACTTCTGACACGTGGGCAAGCGCTCCCAATATGATTATTTCTCGTGGCTATCAATCGTCAGCCACATGTGGAGATGGACGAATCTTCGTAATTGGAGGCTCATGGAGTGGCTGGGCGGGAGGCAAGGACGCCGAGATATACGACCCGACAACTAACAGATGGAGCCTCCTACGCGGATGCGCTGTTGCTCCCATGCTTACTGGGGACACGGAAGGCGTATTTCGGTCAGATAATCACGCCTGGCTCTTCGGATGGAAGAACGGATCGGTATTCCAAGCGGGGCCTAGTATGGCCATGAATTGGTATGATACAAGAGAGAGCGGTTCCCAACAAAGGGCGGGCACAAGAGCTAGCGACGCGGACTCTATGTGTGGCACTGCTATCATGTACGATGCGGTCGCCGGCACGATCCTCACCCTCGGAGGTTCTCGCAACTATCAAAACTCGCAAGCGAGTGCCGCGGCACATCTCATCACCATCGCGAACCCAGGCACAACACCTCAAGTCACGAAGCTCGGTGACATGGCCTACGCACGCATATTCCACAACTCGGTCGTCCTACCTGATGGCAAAGTCTTCACCGCAGGAGGCCAATCTGTCGGCGCTCCCTTCCAGGACACTAACCTCCAGTTCGTTCCCGAGATGTGGGACCCGGCAACCACCCAATTCACTCAAATGACCCCAAATTCGACTCCTCGAGTCTACCACAGCTTCGCCCTCCTCCTCCTGGACGCCACCGTTCTGGTCGGCGGCGGTGGTCTCTGCGACACTTGCTCCGCCAACCATTTCGACGCCCAAGTCTTCACCCCGCCGTACCTGTTGAACTCCGACGGCTCGAAGGCAAGCCGTCCGGTCATCAGCACCGTCTCATCCACCAGTGTCGTACCGGGAACCACGATCACCGTGGCCGTCAATATACCTGTCACATTTATGTCTCTGATCCGGTATGGCTCGGCCACTCACACTGTCAATACCGATCAACGACGCATCCCGCTTACTCTGACACCTGCTGGATCCAACGCAAACTCTTACAGGGTGACGATACCTAACGATTATGGAATCGCCCTTCCAGGGTACTGGATGCTGTTCGCTATCGATGGAGATGGCCGTCCGAGCGTCGCGGTTACTATTCACATCAGAGGTCCATGATCGATATACATTTTTGGCTTGTTTTTTATTTTTTGTCCTCTGCGGGAGGCGGCAATGGGTTTTATATTTGTTTTTCGAAAGTATAATAACGGACACTGATCTTGATAACGGCAAGTCAATCTCAGCGTTTCAGTACCAAGTGTGGTAGAGATAAGAGGCTTGACTCTTTAGGCTGGTAGCAGCCTTCCATCCATCGACAAAGCCTGGTACCTGCGCGCCGGGCATGCACCTCTGCACCCAAAGGCGTGATAATTAGACCAAGGGATGTTTAGTCCTGCGCTAATCTACATTAGCTACATAACTAATTATTACCATCCTCTCGCTACTCGAGATAACCTCCATCCCCAAAATCACCCTAATGATGCCATGAGGGCAGTCAGGCTCTATGCATGTCGCCGCATTATGTCCCAGCTGTCGGTCACATCGACCGCATGGTTGATCTGGGCTTTATGGTCTGTGTGAACATCCGCTTTCAAGTGTTTTGTCCTCTAAACGCTTGTGTTCTCAATTTGCCGAAGAACATGTCGTAGCAGCCAAATTCTTGTCAGAGTGCTTATTCTTCTGAACCACAGGTGTACAAAGTGTGTGTATCATGGACTCTGGTGCGCGCGTACAAGAGCTCTATCGGAACAAGAGCTGCTGGATTGGTATCCTTCCTTGATGGCAATATCTTTCATACCAAACATAAAACCCTTTTGTCAGGGAACCTGTCTCCAGTTTCTGAGGAGGCATATAGTTGGTGCTGTTCTGCGCTTCTGTGGTTGAATGAAGCAAGACGCATCGAGCGATGCTGTGCCAAGTATGAAATTTACGTGTTGATGCGGCGGGTACGGCGCATGACCAGGCAGTGCCGCAATACTCCACACGCGTGTGAATTCTATAGATATTCCAGGCCCTTGCATGCAACGGTAGAGAGCAGGCACTGGGCACCCGCCGAAGGAAGCGTTGCATGGCGAGGTTGTTGGATGTAACGACATATCGAAGTCAGCGCCGCCCCAGGACCTATATACAAATCTTAAATACAATACAAGCTCCATATTCTAAATTCTAGATTCGTTATTTCGTCAATATACAGCCTAATATCGACGCCGGTTGCCATTGAGATAGTAAGCATGGCTCTCTTTTATGTGAATCCAGCTGCTTGTTCCGGCGGGCCGGTGCTCTTCAACGCGTCAACCTCCTGCAACCGTCGCACGATAGTTTTATCCAGCCTCGGTAAGTACATACCGCTGTCCCAAGTATATTCGCTGGCACCGCTAAATGGCAGGTATTCCCACGTCCCTGTCTTGTCCTCGGCCACCAGCTCAGGTCTAAACTCGTCAGAGTCGTCGCCAAAGAACTCTTTATGACGATACATCACGCAGACGCTGTAGACGACTGTATTCCCCGGGCGGACGAAAACTGGAGATCTGCCGTCCGAACCGCCGCCGACGGGTAAGACGGTGTCTTGATAGCGCATCTGTGATTCAGAGGAACTGACGGATACAAGCGCACAACTTCGGTCAAGACATATTGCAATTATGACAGGCTTTTCAGAGCTTCAAAGCTAATTAAGATTCTCGCCAAAGGTGTAAGTGATCTCGCGCCTCAGTTTCTCAAACGCTCCAGGATGTGCCGCGAGCGACAAAAACGTCCAGCTCAATAGGCTGGCAGTGGCGTCGCGCCGCGCCCAGCAAGTTGAATATTAAGCCAAAGATCCCGCAATGCTTTTGGGTCTTGAGTGTCCTCGGCCAGCTAGTACCAAAACCTCCGTAGCGCTCGGCGGCTATTTCGTCCATCTTAGCCACCCAGCTCGTTAAGCATCCAGCGCCAAATGGACGTAGTAGTCAATAACCTTGTGGGCAACAGCGATGGCGTTGCGGGATTCTTTGGGCTATAAGAGCCAACAGCAAGACCGCATTATCGCTCGCACGGGAAGGATTTCTTGGCAGTAGTTGAATGCGTGGGCGAAGCGATGTTTAGAACTGTAGTCAGTCACGACCGCCAAGACGTTCTTTTCGGTTTTGCAACCGCAAGACTCAGCGGTCGGGCGAAGGGACTGGGACGGATTCGGCAAACAGAAACTGTGCAGGGGCGGGCGTAATTCGGTAGAAGAGTTCCTGGATGCCGACCGATGCCGTGCCACTCTGAGCGAGGCATGACATGAGGTTGCACACGTGTAGTTCTATCATGGCAACCTCAGAAACCTGTAGCGCTTTAGTCTTTATCATCACATGAGTACTACCAGCGATTGACCGATACCTGACGCTTGCTAACTGCGGTCTCCGCATTGCGCGCGAGTGGGGCTGGTCCACGGTCGTCCTCGCCGCACCTAGAAAACGCAGAGACGCGTCGTATAGAGGTCCGAGTCCGTAGTCGTTGAATTTTGTCGTCAGTATTGTTTGATCTTCTCGGCCTCCACTTTCCAGTGATTGCATTGTCCAAACACGGTCGTGCCGAATGTTGGTTCCGTACTGCTGAAATCGGCAAGCATGAACTCCTTAACCTTGTACGCACAATCTGACAAACGGGCGAATGCCGAACAGAACGACAGCCCCGTACTTGGTGGCGATCTGGCGCTCACCAATTCTTCTCGCTGATCTTCTGGATTAGGGTGTATGACAGCAAGCCGAGGATGAACAGGATGGGAATAACGGAACTTTGACCACGACAAAACTTGCCGCTGGCCCAGGAACGCGAACGGCCATTAAATGCGGCCGGAACATTTGGCAGAGACATATCGCCAACCAGCGAGAATCGTATTATTCTGATCGTGGAGCCTTGAGGGCTAGGGTTTGGCCTGGCAGCCCAGTGAGCCAAAGCCCATCCAAAGGTTCGTGAGGCGTTTTAACTTTTAACCAGTCAGGTGGCCACGGTAGCAATAATTATACCTCGCTGCTGGTGAAAATTACAATACGCCAAGGACGGAAGGAGCATTTATGTTCTGCAATTAAGCGAAAAGCTCGCTATAGATGACTTGTACTTAATCCTTTTCACAAATAGTCTATGCGTCCGCCCATCCGCAACTGCCTGGGCAAATCGGCAGATGACACACGAGTGACACGACTGACTCGGCGACGCAGCCCATTAATGCAAATATATAACAAGCAGTCCCACACAAACAGAAATGGGCAAACGGTTAGCCTTTCTTTCTCGGAACAGCCCTGAGGTGAATTGCTTGCCTACTAAAGGAGGATTGAAAATTAGCCATCGCTAATGCAGATTTAGAAATGTCGCACGTATTTCGAGTCATAGTCTCCGGATGGAATACCCCAAAGAGTAGTCGTATTGCACCTATTATGATGGTATTGCTACTATGCCTGTTTACAGGTGGTCGCAGGCTATAAAAAAAGGTGTACTGTGCGTCAGTGCAGTGATGTAGACTTATGACGTTTATGTCGACGGTGATGTCCAGCAAGTAACAGAAGCAAGTTGTTTAGTTGTATACCAAGACGGTGTCGATCTCACAAAAAAAGAGATGGCGCCGAATTACTCACTGATTAAGGACCTGGTTGGGTCTGCTAAGGTCCTCACACTCTTCAAGGTTGGTGGTCGCTTCTGCACACTCCATGGACAATGGAATTCACAACCTATCCCACCGGTCGCACCGGACGTTTCGCACGTTACATGTCCCGGCACGGATCGAGTTTGGACTTTAGCTTCGTCAGATCCAAACTACTACACAATCTTTGGCATTGGCAGTACTTTGCCTATTCCTCAGGATTACTATATGAATTCCTATTCCCTGTGTGGAAAATATTGCGAATCATACTAAGGTGATTGCAAGGAAGGTTAGTGTCGCAAGTCTTCGACTAAAAATCTGTTTTGTATCTTGCATGCTGTATGCGGGGGGCGCTACCCGGGGTCGCTCACTACAGTTAAAAGAAAGAACCTAACGTCGGGCAGACACCTGCAATGAAATCTGTACGCCATGGTAGCAAAATTAATGCATAGCATGTGAAGTCGTATGACGGCGTTCTTCACCTAGCTGAGTGTATAAGAACTGCGGCCCTGCGTGGGTATATTGGCGGTTTACGATGGAAAAAAACTTGCGGAAACATTGTGAGCTCCCTGCAAAATAAGAGTCGACTTGACGAGCATCTCGCCAATATATTATGCTGAATGAGAAGAGGACATATTCTGCGGTGTCCGCTAAATTCGACGTTGCAACGAGCAGATAGCCAAGCTACTGCAATTCTATTGCCACAGTAATCGGATGGCGATTCATATGGCTTTCGGCAGCAAGGTTTCGTCGTCAAGGAGTTCACGACATACCAAGCGAATAGTGAAGAGCTAGTAGCTGGTTATAGAGACGGTAGCAGAACAAGTGCACGCGGTCGACTCTATGTGAGGTATGGGAACGGCGAGGAGAAATACAATGCCCAAGTTGCCTGCCTGTTCACGGTGGACACGACTGTTTCAGATGAGACTTTTAGCCTGGCCCTGGTTCAGCAATTTCGTGATGTAGACGAACCACAACAAATTGAAGAAGATGATTGCTGCGGAAGAGTCGTCCCGCTGCGGTCTCGGTCGTCGCGGACGGCAAAGTTCATAAACGTCGAGGATATTCAATCATAGTCCATAATAGCTATACAGGCGGTGACTGTATTGTGGACCGCAACAGGGAGCACACGTTCAATTGTCACGAAGATGCATTCGATCGAGCAGCTCATCACAGGTTATGATTAGCCTGGTCCATACTGCTCAGACAATTATGATACTTCGTTTTGCTGTTACTGCTGTTCTGTTGCTCTTATGTGGAGCATTATGACATTCTTAATTTCCAAAACCCACGCTGATGCGGCTCGTTTGTATGTACTGTATCAGTCGTAGTTCAGCTCGAGAAACTGTGCGGGCTAGTAGTATGTTAGGGTTGCAGGTTCAGGCCAGAAGAGGCATTGCTTAGTCACTGATGAGTCACGACTCCTGATCACGTGGGAAAAAGTAGACACATGGGATTCATCACATTTTTCATGCGTGACGGTCTACGACATGTTTTCTGCATGTACAGAGAGAGCTGGAATGTGCTTCGAGACGGGTGATTTGATTTGAGACCAGACTCTCTGCCTTCATCCTTGCGTCCAGCCCATTTTCATCTCTCATATCATCATCATCCTCATCATCCACCATGGCCCTACCGAAAACCATACGCACATTGCTCCAACCCAGCGCAACCTCAACAGACCTCACACTCACTACCGCCTCCCTCCCAACCCCGGAACGAAACTCAACCGAACACTTAATCCGCGTCCACGCCTGCGCCCCCTGCGCAGGCGAACTCCTCTGGCCCAAAAACTTCCCTCCCCCCAAGCCGCGCGAGTTGATTCCCTGCCCGGATGTCGCCGGCTCCATAGTGGCTGCTCCGGAGGGTTCGCCGTTTCGTGTGGGGGACGAAGTCTATGCTCGCACCAACTATATTCGACCTGGAAACGCGCGCGACTACACGATCGGTGTCACCGAGGAGATCGCTCTGCGGCCGAAGGGCTTGAGTTGGGCCGAGAGCGCGGCAATACCGGTCTCAGCAGAGACGGCATGGCAGGCTCTCTTCATCCATGCCGGCATCGTGGGTGACGGTGACGGGGATATTGTAGCTGCTCGAGAGTCATGGAAGGGTAAACGAGTGCTTGTCACCGCTGCTTCCGGTGGAGTGGGGATGTGGGTCACGCAGTTGGCAAATCTGCTCGGTGCGACAGTGATCGCGACGTGTGGTTCCGATAATGTCTCTCTGGTACAGTCGCTGGGGGCAAACGAGGTGCTGAACTACCGGGAAACGAATCTGCGGGAGTGGGGGACGAGGCCGGGGAACAAGGTAGATGTCGTGATTGATTGTATTGGCAGGAAGTCCCTTGAGGATGCGTGGTGGACGGTCCGCGATGGAGGAGTGGTCCTCAGCATTTTCCAGCCGCCGAGCCAGGTCCGTCCGGAGGACCATAGGGGAGAGGGTGTGAGAGATGTTTTCTTTGTGATGGAGCCCAGCAGAAAGCATCTGGAGGAAATTACAAAGTTGGTGGAGCAGGGAAAGTGTCGGCCCATGGTGGATAGCATATGGCCATTGGAGCAGTTTCATGAGGCGTTCAAACGGTTGCAAGGTGGTCATACGCGAGGGAAAATTGTTTTTGACTTGTCATTGAATCAGTAGGTTTTGGTTTTGTCTTGATAGTCTGCGGAAATTTGTATTGCTGTCGAAAGGTACGCTGAAAAAAATATTTGTCAATCTCAATGATACTTTCGTTATCGCACTGTTCCAAGACATGTATAGCAGCGAGCGGGCCGAACTGTGACATATCCCTAACCTGATTACAACTGAAAATAGGTGAGGCATGTCTATTTCCAACGGACTTGATACCAAAGTCTCTCCATTCGACATTCGAGCAATAATCAACATTTACTCTCAATTTTTGCGGACTGGCGGACAAGGCGCCACATCGCAAGTAAGCCACTTTGGACTTTATGTCGCACGGCAATTCTGCCTCCACAAACATGCTCAGATTCTTCAATCGAGTCGGCTGTAGGAGTAGCTCATGTTGCCTACGTGTGACTATGATGCCCGAGTCGACCGACAAAACTGCAGCGTAGTACCCCTTGGCGACCAACAAATTATTAGCGGTAGGGCGGATGGTTTGTTTCAGTATTGAAAGTCGCCGACTCCTAGTACGTCACGGTCATGATTGTTTAACCTTAGTGTCAGGTATCCCTGAGGACCTGTGTCTAGAGTAACCTCCTGAGGGTCTCGTACGCCTCGGGTGCCGCGCCCAAGCTCCTCCCGAGTCGAAGGACATGCGTTGTCCAACTAAAAGTTTTGCTATTTGTATTATTTGAAATTATTTATTGCAGATTGGTTGTAGAGGCTCGGACGGGGCCGAAGGAAGGAGTAATAAGACATGCTTGTTCCCCGTCCGGGTCCCCTCATAGAAAATATTCTACATATATATTATTACTAGCAACCTCCTTACCGTAACGTCTAGTGTCAACCCTTCCAACTCTTACACCTGGTCCGGGTTTGGACGTCGTTTAGAACTCGAGTACTGATTAATGATAGCAGCGACGAACTCTGAATGTTACCGGCCCGACAATCCCAGTGGAAAGAGTGTGATGTCGTTTCAAATTGGTCCCAGCAGATTCGAAAGTCAGCCAGAGCTGAGAGGTGGCTCCCGCCGGCTAATTCGAAGCTGATGTTACTAGTGACAGCTGCAGACACCTCGTCGATGCCATCAAAGGAGACTTGACGTGCCAGTTCATTGGTGAAATTTGCAGGATCGTCGGCTGCATGACGGAGGAGCGGCATGTCCTGACCATAGTCATAGACATGAATTGTCGGTGTATGACGCAAAAAAAGTCTGTTTGATCTGCCGTGCGGAAATATGTTTGATATTCACGATAGAAAATCTCTTGGAAGAGACTTAAACTGGTGCCAGCGTAAATGTGACTGTCAGAGATAAATCCAAACCCTGCCAACACGTCCTAGGCTGGTAACGCTCTCAAGGCCGGTTTAACCAGGTCGCTGTTGCGTCTGCAGACCCATACGATGTACCTCAGCATGCGATTACAGTCGTCCTTCCACATGGAATGTTTCACCCCATCCTTTGCGGCGTGACGACGCTCTGTAGCCGGAACATCTAGTTCGTCCGTCGCGGTAGTGGGTCGCATGACTATGTACCATTGCATGCGACCGGTGACGCCCAGATAAAACGTTCGATGCCTCATCAAATCAAAGAAACCAAGAAGCAAACTGTACGGTGACATCATCGTACGAAAGAACAAACGAAAGGAAAGTCGAAATCATGCTCCGTCATATCGGACGCAAGCACGGAGCAAAGATTTTGCGTTTATGACGTCAGGAGCGCCGTCTGCGGCTCATGACGTCAGATCCTCAGGAAGGATTCCTGACACAAGGAGCAAGTCATAATATACGGGAAGTCTCCCCTGTATATCCGTCTCCACTCACCCAAGCGAATTGACGTTGACTCAAACATGGGCCCATCAGTTGTACTAATGGGCGTCAGAGGCTTGCCGATGAGACACAAATAGTCGACATGTGGTTTAAACTCCTTCCCTCGGCGCAAAAGTCCAAAAAGTTGTAGAGGTTCATAGCCTTTTGAGCAATCTCGAGCCAGTTTTCCCGATTCATTGGATCGAAGAACTCCTTAAGCTCAATTGCTATATAACTGTGTGTCAGCATATTCAGGTCACTTTGGTGATTCCATGAGATGGTTGGGATAAATTATTACCTGATATCCCAGACTCAAATTCAGAACCAAATTCAGAGCCATCATTCGAGTCTTTTGGCAATGCGAAGCGGCTATGTGTCTGCGCGCGTCTGCCGGAGCCCGGCAGACTTTCAACGCGGCCCCCCTTAGTTGGCTACAGCTAGCCCACACTTCGCCGGGCACTCAGTGCGGCGCATAACACACGTAGCCGCTGTCGGTGGAATAGCCGTCGACATGGGGCCACCTCGCCAGGCTATCCTCAGCTTAGCGGAGCTCGGTAAGACGATCTACGGCGGCCGCAGTTGTGGCTCTCATGTACAGTTACTACGCACCACTTCGCTGCATGTTGACCTTGGTGACTGATGGCGAAAACATGTAGTACAATATACTGTCCGTCGTGTCTTGTACACTGAATACATTGCGCAGAATGTACTGCAATGGACCGCTATAATACGATACTGCTACATGCCCAACAAATGCAATTACATAATATGCATTTAGACATGCTCTAGAAAATAGCGACCGCGTTGGGCGGAGACGACACTGCCCCAACGGCATTGAACGGAACACTGGTGACAAAGAACGAGAATCTACCCAGTCTGTGGCACAGTTCCGCGAGAGCTTCAAGATCAAACATCTCCCCAATAGGCACACTATGCAAAATCGAACGTTAGTACCCATCATAAATGCGGACGGGGTAAAACAAATGATCTTACCCCCATCCAGCCAAAAGGTGATTGTGGTGATTGTACTCTTGAACCTGCGGCGGAAACACCTCCCAGCTCACGGCGTCGCTGGCAACCGCTACGAAATGCGAATCCCATAGCCATCGCAGCATGTCATCTGACTCCTCCAAGCCCGCATGATGCGGAACACTTGCGGCACCATACGCGTCCCTCTGTTCCGCCGTCATATCTTCCCACTCCGTTATCAGACCTATGCGAATAAAAAGTATATCTCCGGGGCGCAATTCGACTTTGTAGTGCTTCACGACTTCCTTTATTTCTGTTAGGGTTATTATGTGCAGTGAGAAGCTCGAGTATTTGATACCCTTCTCCTTCGCCCACGACGCGTAGTCGATGAGAATTCCACGACCCACAATTCCCTGCTTCGCCCAGTGTTGAATGCCAATCCGTCCATTGCCAGCTGTCTGGATTTCTTCACGGGTTGTTCCTCCAAACCAGACACAATCGTCGGCCAGTCCATCAGACTTCTTTGTTGGTTGCGAGTGGTGGCGGAACCCATCCCATTGCGATGATTGCTGCGGGTTCATGACATATTCGTCATCAAACGCCTCGTGTCTGCTCCCATTTAAATTACATTAGCACCGAGTTAGTAAGCCACATTGCTAAACCGATAGCTGTACGTACGCAATTGGATGGACTTTGATTTGAAATGGCACTCGTCCAAACGGCGGCACCTCGAGCTTGTGGAACTCCCAGCCCAGTCCTACTCTTTCACCGTTTCGGATCTCACTTGCCGCTGACCGAGCCACATGTTCCGGTGTGAGTAAATTCAGCATTCCCAGACCTTCTCCACGAGATCCAGGGGGACCCCATACCCAGAACCGGCGTTTGTCAGGAAGGGAGTCGTAGCTTGGAATCTCGTCGAACGACTTTGGTGGATTATAGCTAGATCCGTTGGAGGCAGACATTGACACCAATTGAGTTGCTCTGATGTTGACCCACAGAGAGTGTGACTGCTGGACTGGAAGAGATGCGGTTAAAGTCCTCCATATAAGTTCAAGTCCCAGCAGACCGGCGGCTATATCCCTGGGATCGGGTAGTCAATGAAATTGACTTTAATAGCTAGCTTGCGTCTGGGCTGGGCATGTCGCACTGTGCACTGTGCGCGTGCGGGTCTTGTACTTTCGATGTCGCTGCTTGCTGCCGCTAAGGCCGGAGATCCACTGTGTTTCTCCGCAACCAGGCCCACTCGACATCGGTTCTTAGCAACAGAACTTATTATGTCCTATATATACTCAAGAGATGAAATTTGCATCAGTGCTACGAGTTGTCGGTTTTAGGGGCTCCGCAGATCGACTAATTTTGGCTAGTCAAGAGACCGCATCGGGTGAGGGTGATTTAACGATGTGTTTAAAGCCTAATAACAGTGAGCAGGTAGTATTAATGTTCGGTTCAGCTAACTGCGAATGTGACGATTAGATGAACTAGGACTAGGGTGGATACAATAGCAATAGCGGATGTCAGTTACCCCATTTAAAAACTGCAATGCATAGAGCTTGTGAGCCTATGAGGGTATGTCGAGAGACAAGTCTAGAATATTTATTCTAAGTTACTGGATTGGACTCTAATCACAGTGCGAGGTTAGGGCCGGCACGCGCATCAGGAATTATCGACTTTCTGCATTCGCAGATGATGCCTGGGTCTGCGGCTCACGTATATGAAGACATAGATGGGACCTCGATGTGCTAGCCCATCGTTCTTCAAATCGAATGCCTCCGCGTTGCCCATGAACGGCGCAGCTGGCATTACCATCTGACAGAGATCGCACTTCGACAGATCGAAACGGGGGTATCAACATGCTCTACCTGCACTGTCCGCACTCGTGGCGAATAAATACTGTTTTTGTATCGGACCATTGATTGTGAAACTTAGGTCTCACAAGTTGAGCCGAGACGCAAAGATGCATCGAGTTGACGGTCTCCTTTTTGTTTGTAGAATAAGTGTGATTATTGTGTGCGCGAATATTTCAGCAAAACGCCATAGAACAAGATATTATTCCATCCCTCGGTGCCTGCCTACATGCCAAGGACACTACTGAACGCGTCCAGGTCATTAAGCAACTCGTCCATCTCATGAAACATATTCAATTCAGTCTCTCCTTTGTCCAACAGCGCACCGCTGGCCACCGACTCGACCACGTCGTTCTCAGATGGTGCGACAGCTGGAGTCCAGGGCGTTCCGAGATTACTGACAAAGTCGTCCAGCTCGGCGTCGTTGACCAACGGCTCCATCTCGGTTTCCGTCCTCAGACCGGTCGTCGACGGCGGTATCTCATCCAACATTTGCCACAGGCCGTCACAGAGCGGTAATATCCATCCTGCATGGTCCCACACCTCCTGTGCCTGGTGGACAATCATCTCACACACCTTCAGCTGCATCCTGTGCAGCCTCGCGTCCCCGCTACCGCCGCGTATGAGCGTGACCAGGAAAACGGTGGCCGTGAAGAAGCTGCCGAACGCGTCCTGCGGCAGATCTGCAATCTGCGACCGGGTCACGAGGGTCGATCCCATTTCGGTGATTTGGTTCACCGCATCATGCGCAATTTCAATCGTGGATGACGGCAGGGTACACTGAAGCGACATTTGGTGGAGGTAAATTAAGCTGTAGTAGTATATTAGCGACAGCGCGGATGCGAGAATAGTGACATCAGATGTCAGCGTGTATGTGTTCAGGCACGATGGGAGCGATCCGCGCCATTGGTCGAGTCGCTTGAGAGTTGTCAGGACGAATGGTGTCGTGACACCATCGTTAGTTGACTGCGCGGAGATAATATCCCGGAATATCAGGCTGAGTTTGGTCGTTTCAATTAGGTACAGGCCCTGAACATGCACAAGGCCGCCAGATAATCCAGCCACGTCGCTGAGGAGGTCGTGGTCGCGGTCGAAATCATCCAGTCGTAGATGTTCGACGTCGCACTGGGACATGTTTATCCGCAATGGCTTGCCCAGTAAAGCGGCACAAAAACCGTCCCGGACCACAAGCACCCACCATATCCGCCTCCACAACGCCTTCTCGGAATCGTCCAGGTGGGATGGAAGAGCATCCCGATGCATGCCGAGCGACTCAGCAATGTCGACCGCCGTGTTCAGCCATGAAAAGGTGTTCCAGCAGTCGTGCGGTTGGCCGCCGCCCCAGAACGACAGTAGAATGGAGCTTTGGATGAGCGTGATTTTGTCTTTCTCGTAACCAACGTCAAACAGTGATTTGGCGCGGCGGTAGAACAGCGCGCGTGCGTCCCGACGAGTGCTGCCGCAGTGAGAGTCCCGGTAGAGGACGTCTAGCGTGCAGTGTGTGACGGTGGCGAAGCAGATTGATTGCAGTAGCAGCCAGGGCACCTGGTCGGCTCTGTAGAGACGCATGAGCTCGGTCCGATCCAGAATCGGAAAGACTGGGTGCACTTTGCCTAAGTAAGACGCGATAAACTGGTTCAGGACCGCTCGGTCGGGTTTGGCGAAACAGCTTTCACTGGCGAGGAGCGCAAGTTTTGTCGCGGTCATACGTGCCGAATGGTCTGGTCGACTAGCCATGTCGCGTTGGTGGGACTCCAGGCGGATGTCAATGTTGCGCGGTTTCGAGTTCTGGAGGAGAAGGCTCATCGCGTACGACCAACCAGAGTATGAAATTGGATTCTTGTTGACTACCGACCGCTGGCGGCCGAGAAAAGTCTCAAGCATAGTTTTCCAGTCCAGTTCCTCGTATCCTGCAGCATCTTGAGTCGGTTCGATGACCATAAGGGGCGATGTAGAATCGTCGCGCGATGACAAGGACGACGAAGAACTCGGCGACTGACAGCTGACAACTCTCTCGGACTGTATCCCCATTTGGTGGTTGTGTTCCTCCTCCTGCTTACGGGCCCTGACTTTTTTCAGCCACTCTTCCCGATCATACGTTCCTCGCCTGGACTGAATCTTCCTGCAGTCAGTCGCACCGCGCTCCTTGCACCGCGAGCAGGGGCTACCGTGGATCGAAAAATCGCATTTCACCTTGGACCCGTGGCACCTTGAGCACGCGATCGACGAGCGCGATACGCGACTAGTGCCATTTCCCTTGCGTGTCTTGGGCGACTTGGACTTTAACTCTGTCGTTGTCATTGTTGAACACCTCGGGATAGTTCAGATGGCGACGATAGTCGGACGACCAGCTGTAAGGTAGCCTTGGACAGACCAGCGCGTAGCAAGCCAGAAATATCCGGGCGTCGTCCGGGGAGCGAGTCGGAGCGATGCGATGAACGTGAGAAGCCAGAGGTTGAGAAGGACGATGGCAGTCGTGCCGGCTACTCCGGCTCTAGACGGCGAATCTCCCGGTCGAGGGTGTCCCGTCGGGCTTGTTGCCTTGTTGACAAGTAATCGCGATTGGGGGGTGATTACGGCAATTCTTATGTCGGAACGACATCTTTATTATACCCACCACAGTCGAATCGTGATACAATCTCCGGTCGCCAGCAATGACAGTTGATGAACCGGATGGCTCCAATGGCCGGCGGCGGAATTGCCTCGTGGAGAAGTCAGGCCGCGGATGGGCAAGGTCATAGCCGACGCGTCGATCGCCGACGTTGTATACCTGAACTTGGAGATGTCTTCCCATTATACACAACATATCTGAATAATCTGTTCTTGACCAGACAACTTCTCCGGCTCAACAAACCGTAGCCTGTACCTGCAAAACTACCTCCAGAATTAGACTGTACGGCGGATCGCCGTTTCAGGGTAAGCTACTGCACGCGGATCGTTTCGTCGACAAATGGGCTGGACAATGAGCGCATATGTAGCCGAATTTGTCAACTATATAGCCGGCCTGTAAACACCAAACAAACAAGGTTCTCGTACCGTTCCAGAGAAGATTATGACCTATGGCTCATCGGGTTAGGGTATGGAGTACCTAGAAAATGCCCCGTGTGTTCATGGTTTTCATGGTATAAGTCAAAGAGTGGAGATCTAGAGCGCCTTAGGAGCGCTTGAGTCAGCCTGCTGCAAGGGTTGACACCGAGAATAACGACATTATGGACGAAACCGAAAGTCCTGTGTCTGTTAACGTGCTCGTTGATGATGGACTAGCCTCGGAATGTGTTGGCGAGTCCAGGGCTACAAGGGCGTTCAAGACCCGAGAAAATCACAACCTTAGAGGATAGGAATCCAAAAGACTATATTTCCCGATCCCGAGACAGGGACTGTTTGGGAAGCCGACGGCGGCATGGCGAGGCATATTAAGGACGGCAAGAGGGCCAGCGACCGGTATTCGCATCCGAGACTCCGTTTTGCCGATTCAGATCATACATGAGGTTACAGAATGATTCCAAGTTCCTAGATACGCTTGAGTTCATTGAAGACTATCAGAGCGCGGATAGTACCATTCAAGTACTTATTCCCCTCTCGCGCAGTTGGAATACGTGACAAAAGCAAGACAGCGGTGCCTACTGTAAATGATTTGATAGAACCTTTCACCATAATACTTCCACTGTGCACATCTGACTCCCCGAAGTAGTCGTGTTGCCGCATCTGGCAAAGTGTCATATTCACGTTGTCTCTCTTGTGAAGTAAATAACAATATCCGTATCTGCAACAGCCTTGTATCAAGACAGATTATGTGTACTGTCCTGGGCCTGGATAGAAAAGAAAGAATTGATGTTGATATCAAGATCGAAACTTGATAACTATCATTGATCTGCTCAATCCGCAAATGGAACACGTGTGAACTTTAAATTGGTTCCTCATGGCTCGGGAGACCCGGTTGGCCGGTACCGCAAAGTGATAACATACAGCCGGGCTGAACTTCGAAAGTGTAAGATGTACCACATAAGTCTGGACCCAACTCTGGACTAGTCGGTGCCCGATTGCCTAATCAATTTTTCCGTCGGAAAGGAATCACGGGGGAAGGTGTGGAGAAAGAGAATAGCGGTACATAAACCAAACCCTCTCTGCGCACCACCTATTCACTCGCTCTCAGGGCCCACTCTTCTCCTCCACATTACAGCTAATCAACGGTAATGGCACCTATCAGGAAGCTGAAAGTCGGCTGCGCAGGGTTGGGCAGAATGGGTCAACGTCATGCGAACAACTTCTTGAACAAAACGCCTCGCGCGGAACTAGTCGCAGCCTTCAGTCCTGACTCGCGCGAAATTGCGTGGGCAAAAGACAATCTAGAGCCATACGGCGTGACGCTGTATATGGATTACGACGAGATGCTAAATCATGAGGGTTTGGAAGCCGTAGTTCTGGCGACGGTTACCGCAGTCCACGCTGAGCAGGCAATCAAAGCCATCGCGTCGGACAAGCATGTATTGAGCGACAAACCACTGAGTACTAGTGACGAAATTGTAAGCAGTCTTCTGTGTTCTGGTCTTTGCGCAATACTCTGCTAATAACTAATTTGGAAAGTCTCAACAAGTGGTGGATGCGGCGACGAAGAAAACACATCTTAAAGTCATGTGCGGCTTCTCCCGTCGCTTCGACGCCTCCTACGGAGATGTAAAGTCTAAAATAACCGCAGGCGTCATCGGCAAGCCGATCGTATTCCATGGTCAAACAGGCGACAAGCGCGATCCTTCCGGCTTCTTTGTACAGTATGCCAAGTTCTCTGGCGGCATCTTTGTCGATTGTACGATCCACGATATCGACCTTGCGTTGTGGTTTTTTGGCGAGGACAACGTTGTCAAGAGTATTTACGCCACCGGTGTTACTGCTATTGAACCTGACCTCCGCCAGTACAATGACTGTGACAATGCGGTCGGCATTGTAGAATTCTATTCCGGCCAGATCGCGTATTTTTATGTCTCGCGCATGATGGCTGCAGGACAGGAAGATCAAACCTTTATTGCCGGCACAGATGGTAAACTCACCGTCAACCAGGACCCTGCCATCAATCTCGTCCAGATTCACGACAATTCTGGCATCAGACGTCAGGTCCCGCAGAACTATTTCGAACGGTTCAGTGAGGCGTTCACGTACGAGGCCAATCAGTTCACAGCGGCGGTATTGGATGATTTGCCGACACCTCTGAATCCACAAGGAGCGGTGCATGCTGTCAAAATTGCGAGGGCATTACAGGAATCCATGAATACGGGACATAAGATCATGTACGACGAATACGAGCAGAGAATTAATTAGACATGCCTACTGAGCAAATTTGGTAGCTTAAAAAAAAAGATCGGCTAGCTATTTCGAGAGCCCGTCTATCGAGCCCGAAAGTACTAATGCCGATTCAGCATTATCGTCCGCTTATACCATTTCTCATTCACTATAGCCTAATGACACCCCTTAAAATACCCATAAAGCGCAGCTTCTGTGTCTTCCATTCCGCAGGACCTGAATCACAACCCATGGACTCTCCGCACAGAAAAGTTCCCCTAATTATCGATCACAAAAAGAACACCGTTGCTTCTTTAACCTCTCGCCCAGCCGTATTGTCCATGTAATGTATTAAACGCCATGCCTACAATTATCAAATCCAAATCGAAATACCGTGCGTCAGCGAATTGCTCCAGATGGAGGTTCTCCCGATCGGTCAAGTTATTTGTATCACGGACACCTTTGCAGCAGCATCAGAACCGAGTCGCCAGGTATGCGAATTATGTTGGGCGACCATCTCCTCGGAGAGGTCGACCCCTATTGGCTCTGTCGCGTAAGGGGCGAGAGTCTAGTGCTTGTTAGCTCTGTGAGAACTTACTGAAGGCACTTAGAGCGTTGCCCGCGATATAACTCCAGTTCCACATGCGTAGTCTAAAAACTTTGATAGGGCCATTCCAATCAGCTCCGATCGAAGTGCCGGCCCTTGGTGGATTTGGCCAGTGCCATGAAGCCCTCTTCGAGGTCTTTCGTGGACATTGCTAGCCACACTGACAGATGGTACAACTATCAAAGTTCAGGGATTGAGATAGAGAGTGGCGTTGACTCCGATGTCACGTTTGGAGAGTATCAGGAGTCTAGGACTTCGAAGATATTTCGGCCTGCTAGTCATTATATTCTCATCGAAGAGTCTGCAGGCGAATCTGCAAACATTCTATCGTAAGAATTCGTTTGAAAAAAAAGTTAGGATCGGAAAAGGACCTACAGAACAAAACCGCAGAAAAGATATCTGCTCGTTGTTTATGCTATCTATAGGTCAAGGACTACCGACGATCTGACAAACTTCAAATAACGACAAAAATTCACATCTACTCCACACCACTATGCACACTCCTCCGACTCGACTATCGTGAAATAAATGCTGCATCCAACGCCGACAAAACTGCACAATAAAAATCACGGCCCATTGTCACTGTTCCGAAGCGCCGAGCGCTGCTTTTGTAAGTTCAAGCTGTACTTTACGCCAAACCCATGATTAAACACCTCCTTAATTGCCTCAAGGGGCAACCCCGAGACCTCAGGATAACAACAGATAACCGCAATCCACCCAAGCAACATAGTAACGGCGTAGATCCCAAACGCACCACTTGGTGTGTAAGCCTTCATGAGACTAAGGAAAGACGACGAAATTACTGCATTGAAGCTCCAGTTCGTAAGTGTGAGCATCATCGTGCCGAGAGCTCTGACTTCCATAGGGAAGAGTTCGTTGCCTTGCCAGGGAACGCTTCCTAGGGCGATTGCGTATGATGCAATGAAGAAGATTAAGGAGAATAAGACTGCTACGCCGCTTAGGGTCAATGTCGGGTCCGTAATTGTCAGGTCCGCAGAGATTGGAACATTAAGCAGAGCGATCGCGGCGATAGTTAGAGCCGCCGGCATTCCCCACATGCTGTTCACGAGGAACTTGCGTCGCCCGAGGGTGTCGATATACCTCAGCGCGAACGTCGTAAACACGAAATTTGTGAGCGCCATGATGAAAGCCACCGCAATCGGATTGGCATACCCAACGAGACCAAACAAGGTAGGACCGTAGTAAAACACCGAGTTTGAACCCGACAATTGTTGAATCGCCATTAGCCCGCACGCAACAACTAACGCGCGAAAATTTGCGCTGTCGGTGAACAACAATCTGAACTGCTCCCAAGTCGTGAGCTTACGCAGTTCTGCCTCAGTCACGAATTGTGCGTGGATCGCGGCGACTTTGTTTTGAACTTGGTCTGCAGTGGCATTTGGATATATTTTTGCAGTGACTGCTCGCGCTTGGTCCAACTTATTCTGATAAATCAACGACCGCGGACTTTCTGGGATTACAAAACACAGACCAAGTAGAACCAACGCAGGAACAGCAGCAATACCAACGGAGAGCCTCCAACCAGACCGCACGTCTTGCAGGAATATGTTCACGGCCCCGGCGATGCATTGGCCACCTGTAATGGCAAGTGCGTCAACAGTGACCAAACCGCCCCGTAATTTCGCCGGTGCAATTTCAGCTATATAAATTGGCGCGACCATGGCCGCCTCGCCGATGCCCAACCCTACTACGAATCTTCCGAGCGTGATTGCGGGAACCGTCATCGCCATTCCTTGAAGGATGCTCCCAATCGCAAACACAAGCGCACCGAGTCCAATTACCGCCTTCCGACCTATTTTATCAAGTAGTAGGCCCGCCATCAATGCACCTACAAATGCACCAACTGACGCAATCGATGTAATCAATTCCTGCTGGCTAGGCGTCAACATCGATCCAAGGTCATCCTTAATCATCACAAGCACACCCGCGATGACGGTCGAGTCGTATCCAAACAATAACCCACCGAGCGCGGCTGAACCCGCGACTAGCCAGATGAATAGACCTCCATATTTATCCTCAATTTCATCTGAATTAATAGCAGCCTTACCAGCACCATTTGTAAAGGATAGCACTGTAACTTCCGAAACACCGTCTTCGTGGCCGATAAGAGGGGCCGACTGTTCGGCCTGGAAAGATATCGTGTCCATTTCTTATCTGTTTACCTTCAGACGGTAATGAAAGTAGTGGTGCTGTATGTTTTTTTACTGTACATGCTTGCAGTAACTCATACTTCGGCCGGCTTCCTACGACTAATAACCGGTTATATAACGTAGTTCTGCCCACTCTCTGTTGTAGTGGCGTCGCCCGGTCATACGGCATATCAACTTCCAGGTTTGACGTCGGCGCTCAATAAATGTTCCCCAACATAGGTTCAAACTGTATACAGGGTAAGCACTCTCGTATGGTTTGAGCCGTTCCATTAGGAACAGGTAGCCGATCAAGAGTTTCCCGACCGTCGGCGAATGTCATTCAAAAATGCAAAATTAATTACCGACCCCCTAACCCTGTTCGAGTGGCGGGGACCAGGTAGAGACGAGTTCTTGCAATGATCTGCGTGGTAGGAGACTATCTGGCAATTCCAGCATCTGATATGGCTATCGAACGACTGTTTAATTGGGGAAGGGATCGTGACAGCGTAGACACTCATTGAGTGCGGACACTACGAGGAGATTAACACTGTTGTACTAGTTGAATATTAATTGGTATATGAAAAATATATTCCTATTCGCGTTTGTAAGAATGAAGCAAGGGTCTCCAAATATTCCTAGTTGATTAATGTTCGAGCCGCCTTTATGTGATGGACGATTTCTTACTAGAGCGTCTCTCAAGAATTCAGTGGCTTTGTGGAATTGATTTGGATGCTTCGGCTTTATCCGTTTATGTCGGTACAGGAATACCCAGAGTAAGAAACCTGGACATAGGCAGCCAACCTCGCGGCTGCTACATGGCGGGGCTGTCTTGGATCGATGTAATGCTTCTTGCTGTACCAAATAGTTCGTGTAAGGTGAAACTAGTATTTTTTAACATATTACGTTCGTCCATCAAGTCTAGAAGTTCTAGGCATGTACTGCAATGTCGAAAGTCTGGCAGGGGACCAGTGCAGATATTTACTCCTTACCTCTGCTTAAAGGCAGGCATATAGCCGGGAGACCTCAAGGGGTAATTTATAGTTGCGACAGCTTTCCACAATTCAGTTAAAATTCTACGCCAAAACCCCTTTACGCTAATTAACAATTCCACTTCCACTTCCACTTGGCACATTTCTTCCTTGAAGCGAAGATCGGCTCTAGCATCACACTTCTCTCCTCTGAGTCAGCACCCTCCGAGAATGTCGACTGGGTAGTTGCAGCAATTCACGAACCGGCTCCAAGAGATCATAATACTGACCAAAAGTTAGGCGTACTTTTAAGCTTAACGATGGCAACGTAATTCCAGCGCTAGGTCTAGGAACGTGGCAATCTCCCGACACTGAAGTTTACGAGGCCGTTCTGGTAAGACGTGCTAGTAAATAATTGGCTACTTAAAAACCTTCATTAACCTCCGCAGACTGCAATAAAAACTGGATACAAGCACATTGATGCTGCCTTTGTACGTTTATCTCTATTCCTACCGGTGGATTACGAATAATGACGTTTAGTGCTAGTGTTATGGCAATGAAGGACCAGTCGGCAAGGCGATTAAGGATAGTGGGGTACCGCGAGAGAGCATCTTTTTGACCTCGAAACTTTGGAGTACTGGCCATACGCGCGTTGCGGAAGACCTTCATGCATCGTTGCAGAACTTGGGGGTCGAGTATTTAGATCTTGTAAGTCTATTAAACTGCAGATATACGTTAGTGTTTATTATACTTACGTCTGGAAGTACCTTATGCATTGGCCTGTCACTCTTAACCCCCACGGTAATCATCCACTTTTTCCAACAACTCCGACCGGCCAGCGGGACATTCTTCCCCAATCTGAATGGAATTACATCAAGACCTGGTACACCAATGCGTTCTATATTTATTTTTGAGGAAGGGGCTAACAAGGTCAGGGCGGCCATGCAAGAGCTTCTTAAAACTGGCAAAGTGAAGTCGATCGGTGTATCCAATTTTTCAACATACCATTTCGATCAATTGCTCAAGGCATCCACAACCACAATTGTTCCAGCTGTCAACCAGGGTTTGCAAATCAGTCTTCATAACATTTCGAGGGTTGACTCTAACGATAAAACAGTCGAGATGCATCCGTATAACCCACAAGAGAAGCTCGTAAGGTATTGCAATGAGAAGGGCATTCATTTGACAGCTTACTCTCCCCTCGGGTCCACTGCTGCGCCGCTGCAGGAGGAATATATTGTTAAGAAAGTGGCTGAGAGAGTAGGCAAGTCTTCGGCGCAGGTCCTGATTTCTTGGGCAATTTGGAGAGGAACTGTGCGTACTACTATGGCAAGGCATGCGATTCATGTAATTAACATGTTGACAGTCTGTAATTCCGAAATCAGTCACACCGTCCCGGGTTCGGAGCAACTTCGAGGACTTCGTTCTTAGCGATGCCGACGGTGAACTAATCAATGAAATTTCAGAGGTAACTCGCAGGCGTATCGTTGCTCCTAACTGGGGAGTGAAGATTTTTTATGACGACGATGAGTAGCCTTAATGTATAGTCATTCATAAGGGTAACGCGAGAAACTTGATACTTGTATGGATTGTCGGTGCACGACAATAAAATGTCCTTACTGAGCTATTCCCTTAATGCAGTTATTATTTCAATCTGCTGATACCAGTCCGCCAAAAACCTTAGATTGAGTTTCAGCATTATACCGAGATTTCTAAGATGATAAGATATTCATTGGAGCCTGTCTTGGTGTGGTTGTTGCCGCCTTAAATGATGGAATTGATTGGTACTGGAATAAGCAGCAGTAATTACTATGAAAAGCGTGGGGACGCGGTCTGGGCATCAGAATACAGTCGAATCTAAAGCCAACTTGTAAACCCAATATGTACTAGTAAATTTCGTATTCGCATCTGTAAGCAAGAATATTTAAACCCTCGCAACCGTGCCAAAAGTCAATTACAAGTATATCACTATTGCAGTACCTGCCCTATGTTGTACTATTATTTAGCAAGATGAGATCTGCTAACAGAAGCGAACAACATATATGACAATCCGCGATTGAGAGGCAGAACTTAATACCCTGCCCTCCCCTCTCTCAAATAACCACTAACATATTTGTCAAACGTTTTATGTCGTTTAGGGCTCAGCACGGCTCAACATGCTCGATCTCTTCCGGAAACTTCAAACTGTTTTGCCTACGAATCTCGTCCATTAGTTCCATGACAAAGATCGATTCCTCAACTGGATAATTGTTATCAAATTTTTTGCCATCCCGGATATCTCGCGCAACGGCATCAGCCTCCCAGAATAGACCTTGTCCCGGAATCGGAAAGTTGTATACGCGTTCTCCCATCCCACCGGCCTTCAGCCGGACAATAATTTTCTCCGGACGCGAACCATGGATTGGAATAATAAGTTCTCCCTTTTCTCCTTGCACTCGAATAGCACACTCTGGGGGTGAGTCTGTCATCATCGAAACCGTACCAATAGCCATAATTTTTGGATTTTCCCATAGAGTAATCACCGAAGTGCTCTCATCAACGTCCGGAGAAATTGGGGAACGAAATTGAACTGCTTTCATCACATCTGGCGGTCGGCGATCATTATCAGGATGGTGGTAACATGTAAGCATGGTCCATACAGTCATATACACGCCAAGATCCAGTAACGCTCCACCAGCTGTCGCACTAGTGTACATTCGATGACTGGGATCCAGAGGGAATTCGACAGAAAAGTCAGAATAAAGACGGTGAATGCGGCCAAGGAGTTTTTCCTCATGTAGCAGCCTCTTGAAACTAAGCGCAAGCGGAAAAAATCGCGTCCATACGCCTTCCATCAAAAACACATCTTTTTCCTTTGCCACAGCTAAAAGATGTTTTGCCTGTGCGGCGTTGACTGTAAAAGGCTTTTCGCACAGAACGTTCTTACCTGCGCGGAGTGCCTCAAGAGTATTGTCATAGTGAGAACTCGCTGGAGTCGCAATGTAGACACAATCAACATCTGGATCGGACAAAAGCTCCGAGTAAGATCCATATGGTTTAATAGATCCTTGCAACTCTGGCGGAGCGTGTTCAGAGATGAAACTCTGAGCTTTGTCGAGTGAGCGCGATGCAACAGCTACCGGGCGATGATCCACGTCAGTAACACCACGTGACTTTGGATCAAGAGTGATATCCCTGATGAACAGTTCTGCGATCTAATCAATTTATTAGCATATTTTTAACTCCTAAATGGCGGTTAAGACCTACACCACCAGTTGCCATGATACCCCAACGCAAAACGTATGTCATCGTGACCGTATACAAATCAAGCCAAACTGGAAAGACGCTTGCCACGTCTGATCTAGAGCTTAGGTTGAGGTCCCAAATATGTAGGTAGATAAATGAGAGAGCCTCGCACTTTATGTAGAGCTACTTACGAAACCTTGGACTAATGTTGAACGTAAACACGGCTAATCGGGCGGCGGTTATTTAACGCTCGGGTCAACTTGCGCTAAAACTGTTAGCATCCGAAAGTCTTCCGCTCAGCGAAAGTAATCCCCAAGGCTTTACACCGTAATACTAAATATTTATTTTCCTGTCCAATTAGATAGGTCCGGAAATAATTGTGGGGAAATGGCTCAGAAGCGGGTTATGCGGGGATAGACACAACAAACCCGGGGCCTGCTCGGGCTCAGCCGCGAGAAGAACTAGTCCGGCTGTATACACACAGGGGCTTAACCGACTTTCAATCATGACTCCACGGCCAAACCAGGTGCCAATACTGCAGACTCATATTTTTGACAGTAGAGCAAGCCGACGTGAGTCTCCGCATAAAGGTTTAGACAGTATCCTTGAAATGGCAATGCAGGCTATATCAGCGGCAATAGCTCGCTCATAAATGCCGCCATCGTCAGCACCGCTGGATAGCAGAGTTTGGATTCGAAGTGTCTTTAGCTTATATTACACTTCTACATACCAATTTTTTGCAATGGTTTACGCCGGTCCACAAGGGTTACGAGTTGGAGTGGCGGGTGCTGGACGCGTGGGACATGTGCATATCGAAAACTTGGTTGAGACTCCACGCGTGACAGTCGTTGCCGTGTGCACAGTCGTACCAGCAGAGCAAGAACGAGTTGGCAAACTAGTACCTTCGGCGAAGATTTTCAGAGACTTCGACAGCTTCATCGCGACAGACTTTGATCTTGTCATTATCTGCACTCCTACTACACTGCATTATGAGCATGTCGCTAAGGCGTTGAAAACGGGCAAGCACGTCTTCTGTGAAAAGCCACTCGGTCCGGATGCTAGTACTGCCTGGGCAGTATATGAAGAGGCGTTGAAATATCCGTCTTTAAAGGTAGCGTGCGGTTTCCCACGCAGATTCGCGTCAACATTCCAGGAGACGGCGTTGCGAGTCAAGAACGGGGAGCTGGGCGAGATAATTTCAGTGAGATCTCAAAGTATTGACCCTTATATGCCCTCTGAATTTTTCGACAACTATATCAAAACTTCCGGCGGTATCTTCGTCGACATGACAATCCACGACATCGATGTTTGTCTGTATTTATTTGGCACAGATGAGAGACCTATTAGAGCATATGCTAGTGGTTCTGCCAAGATGTTTCCACAGTTCGCAGCGTGGGGCGACGTTGATGACGCATTTGGCCTTGTTGAATTCGAGAGTGGGAAAGTAATGGCACTCTATGGAAACCGTGATAGCATGCAGGGGCATCACGCAATGGCTGAAATTGCTGGTACAAAGGGCCGCATTATAGCTCAAGGCCATCCGCATTTGCTTGACGTCCAGATCACAGACCCAACAGGAGTGCGTACTGTGGGTGCAAACTCGCATATGGAGTTGTTTATTACTGCTTTCAAAAATGAGCTGCGGGCGATGCGAGACTGGATATTGGACGATGTGGAGCCAGCGTTCAATCTGAAGGACGCGGCCAAGGCGGTAACTATTGCTTCGGCGTTGACGAAAAGTCTACGCCAAAATCAAGCAGTTGATATTGTGAATTTCTATTGATCAAAATTGGAATCGGATACGTATAATTGTTACCAGGAGATGTTGTTTGATTAATAATTTATTTACTGTCAGGAGTAGTCGTCATCCACAATAGAGAAAGTTGCAGTCACTGCTATACAAATGTTTCATTACACCGCACTAAAAATAATCTGCAGTACTATGCCCAGATAACAGAACAGTCACTTAACAAAGTGATTCCGAGCTAAATGCGCTATAAATTGGACTTGTAACTTCTTCCGGATAATGAATCATCTACGGTGATTTACTGGAAGTGATGTATACTGAGTGGTATGCGGCCATAGATGCGGTCAATATCGCGAGTCGCCGCCTTCCATTGAATTCAAAGCATCTGGACACAATAGCTGGTACCTACAGTTGATCCCGTTGAACGACATTACTTGTACATTGTGACTGCCGTCACTCCGTTTGAGAAACCTGACTGAATCATGACATTGAGTTGACCTGTCGTAAAGTGTGGTCCTCTGCTCATTAGGTCCGGGATGATGCATTCGTCGGTGCTTCTCCAAGCCAGAGATCCAATCAACTACATTTTTTTGTTTGTGTAGAGTAAGTGTATATTAATAAGCGAGACTTGAATGTATTGTATCAACGGACGCTTCAAGTGTAGATGGTGTAAGTGTAGTTGACTTCACTGTATGGGTATGCCAGCGTCGCAGTGGCCGGACAAGCCTTGCAGGATTTGCTGAAGAAGCCGCCGCCTCTAACCATCTGGAGGGGGGCTCAGGCAACGTTGTGACGGATTGGAACGTTCGTTATTTCCGCACGGAATGCTGAATGGAACATAGAAGAAGATGACGGGACCGGACATTGTGGAGCAGAAGGTGCGCAAAGGAGGATATTATACCAGTCGCGCTGAGCATTCGATTCAATAGAACGAGTTTCAGGCAGATCAAGAAATTAATAATAATACAAGTGTGAGGAATTGAGGATCAAGGGCTGTTCGTACTATATGCTACGCTAGCGGGATAGCTTGTAACAATATATATTCTAAGATATCAACCATGAGACCCGGACGGGGAGCCAGTGGTCCTTTAATACTCCATCCCTCGGTCCCGTCCGAGTCCTTACAACTAATAACTTCGCAAAATATTAAACAAAATGAAAGCAAAAAGCAAAACTTTTCATGTACATCGTATCGCCTTGCCTAGATTACTCGAGATTGGACCGAACTCACCGAGGCACGAGCCCCTCGGAAGCCGGGCTTTTGACATTCTCGCCACCTTATGGTTGCGGCGTAGCTGACCGCCGTCTGCGGCTTGACTCGTCGAAATGGGGCGGCAGTCCATGTATGATCCTTGCGTGCCGCACGTTGGAAATTAAATTCATAATCTTTTAAGTGTACCGAAGTTAGGATGTCAGCCCGCCGCCCGCCGGCCCATTGCATTCACAGGTCACTTGAAGCTTTATACTTTGTCCGGCGTCTTTAAACACTATTGTATTGTCGAAAGAGGTAGGAGGAGATTTATTTGACGATATTACTGTAATTGTCCCGATATTGCCCACTGATATTCGCTATACTACCAGACCACATCATGACTGTACCACTCCCAGTTATCGTGTGTGGCAAGTCGACCACCATCGCCAATTCTGTCATAACGGCCCTTAAGCCTGAATATGAAGGTGCAATTCATTTATTTTACTTATCGCTCAATTACCGACACGTCTTTTGTAGTGATTCATGTCATCCTCAGTCCTGCACAAGGGGTAGCACAAATTCCCGGTTTACTTCTAGGTAAAAATCCTGGAGAATTGGACAACATTGGCACAAGGAACTACTCGCAAAAGGCAATTGCATTGGTCACAGGAGCTGGTTACGACGATGATGCTATCGCAGAAATGCGCGGGGCCGCTAAAGGAACAACTAGCGTGCCATGGCTAAGACCTGATATGAATAGGCCTGCGCCACCACTGGGCCCTGGTTATGGGGAGGCGTTGGTTATAAGAGTGAAGGAAACTTTGAAGCAGTTGGCTGCAGAGGGAAAATTGCAGGAGGATGCACTAGTCTACTACTGATTGGGATATTTTGTTCTTTGATAATTGCCGTTCCACCCTATCGAAGTCAATATTTGGTATGTTGCTTGATCGTCGTCGCCTTCGATACTTTGGCAATAATCGGCGCACCTTCCTCGCTGTCCTAAATTTAAATTTTTACATAATTCCATTAAATGCCAATTTTGCTACTGTAGATTATACAAAATCGACTTTTTATTACTTCCCTTTTTGACACTGTCAATTGACGTGCTTGTCCGCGACTACTGAACCTTGAACCTGTCAAATCGTCAACTTCCCACCGCCAACAGCACACATACATCGTCCTCAGGATAAGTGCAGTTTCGATATTACTATCAATCACGTATCGCCACGCATCTGCGTGGGCACGCCAGCATCTCAACTCAGATGGCCTAAGAGTCCAATTTTTGCATTATTATCCGGGATGGCTTTAAAGCTGATGCTTTCACCTTCGACGCGATTGATGAGTCTCAACTTGAGCCCGCTCATCGAGGCCGCTAAATTCATCGTGTCCTCTCGATCGGTCAGTGCGTTCTGGCATGCTGACGTAGAGCACCTCCCCAAAGCCAAGCGTTTCCACGCCGTGGACGCTAGGTCCAGGCTGGCGATCCACTCCACTCATTTTGTCAAATGGAAGGGATGGATGACCTCCATTTCTATCCATCCCATCTAGCCTGCTGTTACGTAATCCATCCATCCATTTGAAGTGCGCGTGGAATGGATGCATGGACAGGATTAAAGTGGGATAGGATATCTACGAACATTAGTAACGTCCATCAATCCTACTGTGGGCATACCCATAAACCTTTAAAATCCCCATTTTACCAACTTCTCAGAGATTTATCTTATCGCGAACAAATTACAAATACACTAAATCCACGTACACTGGACCTTCAAATGTACGTTGTGGATTTGTCAGAAACACTCTGGTGTAGATTATTTAGTTTAGTGTAAGGCACCACCTGTATCAACTCGTGTAAGTCGTGTAGTTGCTTGGGTCACTGCTCCAAGCTGAGGTACAAGCACTACAGGAGGCGAATCAGGCAGCAAATCGACGTCATCAGCGGCCTCGAAAGCGTTTACAGCACGGAGACACACTTACAGGACAGGAAGGTCTTGATTTAATACAGGAATAGATGTCGATAAGCAGATACAGCATGAAACAAGGGGGATTCCAGAACGATCAATTCAGTGTGTGCAGTAGTATGAGTCATAATGTAATACATATTACCGATTATTATATCATATCATATGGGTTTGATATGAGTTTAGACGAACCCATATGATATGATAGATATGATGTGAGTTTAGACGAGCCCATACGATATGATACCATATGGTCTTTGGTGATATGACCATATATGACCATATAAGACTTAGAGACCCTTAACCTTATCGGAGGTTCAACCTTACGATAACCGTTGATTTGTATGGCTCTGGAGATGAACAAGCCTCACATAGGGACATTCAGATTATGTATCAACGTGGTTATCAATCTCACCAACCAACATTCATAACAATCCATATACCGAAATTTGCAAAATGATTCGCATGATGGTTAGTACAGCAACGAAGCTTAAGACGGTCATCACCATATTTTGTCGTCAATATCGAGAAAATGATGAGGACTTATTGTCGGAAAAGGATTGCCAAGATTTATTTTTTCATGATGCCACATTGGCAACAGAAGGACGTAGCGCTACTATTGACAGAGTACTACCAGCAATGGACTTCTTACTCGAACAATTTGGGACAGCAAAGTGTACCTATATTAATAATCCTTTTATGAGTCCTTACTGTAACTCTGGTTGGGCGAAGTTGGATAAATACTATAGTTTGACGGAGAGATCACCAGTGTATATTGCAGCGTTAGTACTCTCGCCGCAATGGAAATGGGATTACATTGACAGCAACTGGTCCAAAGAGTGGCATTAGCCCTGCCGGAAACAAATGCTCGACTTCTGGCTTGAGGAATACAAGTCCACTGCAATCTCAGTTCCTACCCAGTCCTCAGAATCAGCTAGTCGGTCACAGAACACCTTCCAGGAGTGGGCTGAGAAGAAGAAAGCCTCTAGCCTCGAGCAAGACGAATATACAAAGTATCTGCTTGCTCCTGTCTTGCCTTTTGTCACTGATCCGAAATCTTGGTGGTTAGAACCCACCCAAAAGAAGTCCTATCCAGCACTCTCGATCATGGCGTTAGATGTTTTGTCGATTAGTGATGTCTGCAGAACCGGAGCGCTTGTTTTCAAGCGCAAAAATTACAATTACGGACCACAGGAATCGACTAGGCATCGATACCATTGAGGCAATTGAGTGTCTAAAATCGTAGTTAAGTAAAGATGGCACTGTGGCTTTTGCTGATAGTGCTGTTGATATGAGCAGGTCTGGCAGTAACGAAGAGGGTATTTGAGTGCGGCGGCTCCGTAAATTTTGGTTTGTTGGACCGAGATTATTTGTGGGTGACTTTATTTTCTTTCCATCTTTCGTCTTGTTGTAAGCGTCTTTTGTTTAGGAGGAGGCTTATGCCTTTGCCTTTTCTTGAGCTATTGTTCCTGAAGTAATATATAACAGGCCCGTATTTTTAACTATCAAAATTTTGGATCACGTTATTCATATGGTCATATATATTACCATATATGATATCATACGATATCAGTCTCATATTACTCATATATATACGTATTGGCTTGACAGATGAAGTCATATATGGTAATATCACACTACTGCACACACTGGATCAATTTGGTGAGAAGGAAACGAAGCAAAGGCGATGTGGCAATTGCGGCGAAACTGGTCATAATTCTCGAACGTGTAAAATTTTTTTTTGGCTTAATAAATTTTATCAATGTGGTTGGTGATATCTATGATTTTCGGTGGTGTTGTACGTGGTGTAAGCACACTCGCTTGTGAACTAGCGTTATGGCATCGGAAGGTCACATTCCTCAGGAAAACCCTGACTAATCTGCATACAACCTGATGCTTGGCAGAAACGTTACCCGACTTCACACCTGCGTTGGTCTTGGCAAACGCTCTGTCATATTCGAATCTGGATGTCTTTAAACGGGTTATTATTTCGCTTATATTGCGTAAGAAACTCCAAGCTTGTAACGAATTATGGACCAGAGGACAAACCAAACTAAGGAATACTAACCAGTCATCCTCGAGAGCATACCCGATGGTCACTTGTGCTCCAGTTACTTCTTATTCCCGAGGGCTTCAAGAGCATTGATATTCGCCTCTTTTCTCGCTCTTTTTCTCTCCCTAAATATTTCTCGCTTCTCTTAATGCCAAATCCATCCTTAAACACCAATTTGATTTCTTCGAGAGTCATTCCAGACACCTCAGGATAGAACAAGTAGACGCACACATAAGCAACCCCCATCAGCGCCGAGTAAAATCCGAACGTGCCGGCAGGCGTGATACCCTTCATCATAGAGAGGTATGTTGATGAAACAATTAGATTGCTACCCCAACATGTGCAGACGCCCATCATCGCAGCGAAAGAACGAACTTCTAATGCGAATAGTTCGTTCACTTGCCAAATTGCTGGTCCTAACCCACTTGAAAATCCCATAACGAACACAATCACACAGACTAAGACCAACACTCCTGCCCAGGTGGTTCTCTTGTCTTCAAGAACAAGATCACTACCAATTGGAATATAGCTCATCGCCACCGCACCAACGCACAGGGAGAGTGGTACGATCCACATCGTCCAGAGCAACATCCGTCGGCGACCAAATGTATCAACAAACTTGAGCGGGATAAATCCAAAGAGAAAGTTTGTTCCACTCACGACGATACTGACCGTCAATGGGTCGTCGAAACCAACGAGAGAAAAGAGAATAGGAGCGTAATACAAAAACGCGTTGGTACCAGCAAATTGGTTAATTGCAACAATGCCGCACCCAACAATCAACGCCCGGAGATTCCCTCGGTCAAAATAGAGAAGCTTGAAAGATTGCTTGGTGGACATTTGTTTGTGCCCAAGATCTTCAAATAGCTGCAATCGGATTAGCTGCACTTTGTCACTAACTTCTTGCTGCGTTGCCTTGGGATAGATTTTGCTGATAACTTTGGCCGCCGTATCCAACTTATCCTTCATGATTAGATAGCGCGGCGTCTCAGGAATGAACAAGCAGAGCCCAAGAAGAAGCAGTGCCGGAGCCGCACCAAGCCCAACACTATACCTCCATCCATGCGTAGTGTGCTGAAACGCAATGCTCAATGCAATCCCAATACACTGTCCACAGTTTAAGGCAAGATTGTCGATCACTACCATGCGTCCACGAAGTCTTGCAGGAGACATTTCAACAATATAGACTGGAGCTACCATCGAAGCTTGGCCGATACCTAAGCCTACGATAAAGCGGCCAATAGTCATTTGCGGAATTCCGTAAGATGCCGCTTGAAGGATGCTGCCAATAACAAACATAACAGCGCCAGCAGCACAAGCAGGGCGGCGACCATATTTATCAAGAAGCAGACCAACGATAATGACGCCGACGAATGCACCAGCCGAGGCAATTGCTGTTACCAGCTCCTGTTCATTTGAAGATAGCTCATCGCCCAGGTCTGCACCGATAAGGAGCAAGAACGCCTGATATCACCGTAAGATCATATCCGAAAAGGAAGCCTCCCACTGCTGCAGACATTGTAACAGCCCAGATGTAGATACCACCGGACTTGTCCTCAATGGAGTTCGCAAGTTCTAACTCTTCGAAGTTTATGTGTCCTTGAGTGTCCTCAACTTCGAGTATCTCTGGCTTGGAAATCGAATGCTCTCCGATTGTTTCCTCTGGTTTCGACGACATTGCTGTATTTTGGAATCTTAAGTCTGAAATGAAGGATTGTCAGTTGAGACGAGCTACCAAAGTGAAAGCAGGGAAACTGCCACATCATTTATAGAGACTTCGTACATTCAGATGTCTAGCGCCCGGAGGGGACAGATGGAAGCCGAGACTGCCGTAAGATTTCCTCCAACCCTTCCCCAAACTTCAAACTCGCCAAATTTCGCACCCCGCACTTCCTACACAAATATCGCTTCCCCACATTGCGGCACGTGACTGCACTTAGGGCTGTCGGCTGTAGGCGATCTAGTACGTGCCACAAATGTGGGGAAGCGTTGTAGCGTAAAACCGACTCGTGGTATGTAGCCGCAGGAGTAAATAGCCGCAGCAATCGTATCTACGACTAGGGCTGTACACGAATAACGACTTTAACGACTATTCAGAAGTCGAATACGAATAAATCGTCGACTGCTTATATAATATTCGTACGAATAAAATATGCATTATTCATAGTCATTCGTATTATCCGTAACTAAATCCTAAGGGTGTAGTACTAACTTCCGTGTCCATTAGCTTTACCCTAACCTCGTTGTGTAAGTTCCGTCTCGGCAAATCTACGATAATTACGAATAGAATACGAAAAAGACCTCCCAACCAATAGTCGAATCCGAATATAAGTTGTACCAAAAACTCGAATACGAATAAATAAAATCTTTATTTATGTGCAGCCCTATCTACGACAGTATTACTTTACAGTAACTTTACAGTAACGTTACAAATGCATGTATCAATGTGCACTCGGCCTATACTTGGTGCAATTACTGCAATAAGTGTAGGACGTTCGAATCACTGATGGAGGGCCATGAAGACTCCAGGTCTGAATAGCGACTAAGTGCTAACTACAGGTGGTTCCGTCTTAATTCATATAAATGTGAACGTAGGATGTTGGAGGGGTAAGTAACAACATACCTTCCACTTTTAATTTCGCGACATCTCATCAGCTTGAAACTTCCAACCGTCCAGCAGGACTGCTATATCCAAGAATCCATAGATAGTAGACTGCTAGACGGCTCACTTCTAATATCTTCGTCTCTGGACAAGATAAGAGGCTCTTAGTTAGTCAATCTATATCCATTGGGATGGCCATTGATTGTGCGGGTCGAAATTACTACGCCAAGTATATCAATCAATTGTTAGATTACGCAGGCTATGCAGTTACCCCATCACCATCTAGCTGATAGGATGCCAGTTCTATTCTACATGGCGCAGTTTGCAATGTGATTGATCAGATTAATTCAGTCGCAGCAGATGCGTTAGACATTACTGTGTATCCCAGTCACCAGATATTAACTCGTCCGTCTCATTAAACATATTCAGTTCTGCCTCTGCCGCGCAGAATACATTGCCACCCGTTGAGGAGCTTAATGGATTGACAACATCATCATCTGCGAAAATGCTAGCTTATTGGAAACGACTTGTCAATGTTGAAAACAGATTATTTGGAACATGGTGACTCGCCTTTTGCGTTCCAGCTCGGCTGCCTATGATACTGTGCATTCTCAGTTACCTGTCGGGTAAGAAGGGTCCTAGTATTGTCCCCGGCAAGGACGCACCAAGTACTGCAGACTATCATCCCGGCAGTAGCCCACTTATGCGCTGTTCGTTAATGCCAGGGGTACCAATTTATAAAGCCGTTGCATATAACTTACTTTTCTCGTTTCTTTTTCAGTCCTTACGCTTCGACTGACAACGGTATAATTGCCGTCTATCGGCTTCATACCCAACTTCCGGTCATTATTCCACATTTCGGGGAACTTATTAGACACGAGTACGCCACGCTTACACTCTCATTTCTTCTCTGCATTCAGGCGTGTGCTAGTTGCCGGAAAACTTTATTGTAATTTTTTACTCTCTCTAACGGTCAAATTAAGGTTTCACATATGTCCCCTCATTTACTCCAAGAACAGGCATCGGCCTCCAGCGAGGTTTCTGGCGTTCTGTCTGGCTATACCTCTGTGCATGTGTTTTCCAACAGGGCAAAGGTTGAAGATGGATATCTCACCTCTGTTTACAGTTATGAAAATGCGACCGTAAAACGTCTTGCCGGTGGAAAGTATGAAGTCACTCCTACAACGGTAGACTACCAATTTAAGCTTGATCTAAATGTTCCTAAGACTGGGTATGTTGTTAAATGTCGTAGTCTACAACGGCAATGACTTACTGTTACTAGTCTCATGTTGGTCGGTCTTGGTGGTAATAACGGTTCAACTTTGGCTGCTACCATTTTCGCTAACCGTTTGGGCATTCAGTTCCGCACTAAGGACGGCCCTCAGAACGCAAACTACTATGGTTCTGTAACTCAGTCATCGACACTCAAACTGGGTGTTGATGAGAATGGCAACGATGTCTATGCTCCGTTCAATGAGATTCTTCCCATGCTGCATCCTAATGACATCATTATTGGTGGCTGGGATATCAATTCGTCTAACCTTGCTGATGCTATGACTCGTTCGAAGGTTCTGGACTTTGATCTTCAGCGTCAAGTTGCAAAATACATGGCTAATATCAATCCCTTACCATCCATTTACTACCCGGATTTCATTGCTGCTAATCAGTCAGACCGGGCTGATAATTTGATCGAGGGTGACTCGAAGTGGGATCATGTTGAGCGCATTCGCCAGGATATTCAAAAATTCAAGACCACGAACGAACTCGATAAAATTATCGTTATCTGGACAGCGAATACTGAAAGATACTCCCACATAATCCCCGGCGTTAACGATACCTCCGAGAATCTAGTTAAGTCGATCAAATCTTCGCATAGTGAAATCGCTCCATCCACAATTTTTGCAGTCGCCTGTATACTCGACGGGGTTCCTTTTATCAATGGTTCACCTCAGAATACCTTTGTCCCTGGTTGCATTGAGCTGGCGGAGAAGAAGAACTCATTCATTGGCGGTGATGATTTCAAATCTGGCCAGACCAAAATCAAATCTGTCCTCGCGCAGTTTCTCGTTGATGCTGGTATACGGCCGGTTTCTATTGCGTCCTATAACCATCTGGGCAACAATGACGGTTTTAATCTTTCGGCTCCCCAGCAGTTTCGCTCTAAGGAAATCTCCAAGAAATCGGTTGTTGATGACATGATCTCCTCTAACCATATTCTATACAATGACCAAAAGGGCAAAACGATCGATCATTGCATTGTTATCAAGTATCTTCCCGCAGTCGGTGATGCCAAGGTCGCCATGGACGAGTATTATTCTGAACTGATGTTGGGAGGTCACAACACGATTTCGATTCACAACGTATGCGAGGATTCTCTACTTGCTACACCTCTGATCATAGATCTGGCGATAATTGCCGAGTTCTTTTCGCGCGTCACATACAAGAAGCAAGACTCTGGGGACGAGTTTGCACAGTTCTACCCCGTCTTGTCAGTTCTTTCTTACTGGCTTAAGGCCCCCCTTACTCGTCCCGGATTCGAGCCGGTCAACGGTCTCAATAAGCAACGGACCGCACTCGAGAACTTGCTTCGTGCGCTTGTTGGTCTCGGTCCTCAGAATGAGTTGAGGCTAGAGGAAAGACTTTGGTAGACTGTTATTATATCTTCACACTTCGCACCCTTATTGATGGTGTTGTGCCAATTTTCATTGCTTAATATCTGTTTCAATCTTACCAATGTACATGAAAGAAGTCTTTGTAAATGATGGGTGAAAGTCTAAGTCTTGTCTACAACATTCGTTAGAACTGATGGTTTCCTTTTAATGATTTTGGCGATGTGTAGAAAGCAATAAAGCGATTTATTTACATAGCTCGTTGCACCACCGTATGCAAATTCCGATAACTTAGAAAACTACAGGGTTTAGGGTAGCCCAGATGGCACTCCACTTACCGCCTTAAATAGGACACGAGGAGGAAAAAGAAAAGGGTTGCGTTAAGGTTGAATATTTCCAGTATGAACTCAACGAAAATTCGTTAGTTTACAAGTATTTTAGGCTAATTGTTATGGCCCCAACCAGCAAATAAGTCATGGTGGTACTGAAACTCGTGCTTTTCCACTAACCACGCGCACTGCAGCAAAATGTGAATTCCAGATCCACTGAAAGCATTCTTCAGATATTCCAAGCCGTTAGTGTGGGAGGGCTACGTTTATAGGCTTCCCTCTGGTCTTCTGACATAGCCGACCATTCCTCAATTCTGCTATTCTTACAAAGAACATGTCACAGGCTCTGGACGTTATAGTACTTTTAGACTTCAAGGATATCTCGTAGCGGAATTGTGTGCAATGAAAAGAAACGGGGATGATCTAGCTCATGGAATTCCCAACCAAGACAGACTCATTTTCCGGTGACAATTCGAAAGCACTACGGCGGATTAAGTTAGTACAACGTCCCTAATCATCCTCCAAGTGAAGCCGGACGTCCCCAAACCCCAGTAGAGTGCCTTGGCTTGGAGGCGGACATAGTCGAGAAGGCCGTCAAAAGATTTCGGCGATGTAATGGCAGAGATATCCACAGGAATTAACCACATGGGGTATCAAATAGGTCTTATGAAGGTGCTGGTGCTACTCTTATTCAACAATGCGGTCCCAAATACACAGTGTACGACTGAGCCATTCCACCCCGCGCACATCTCAAGTTTGAGGGAGCCCGGGGCTCCAGACTCAATTGCAGCATACTCCGAGCACGTGGTAAATTCACATAATTCACGTGTCCACACCCAGACTGTAAACCATAGGGATGGACACGAATGACGAATATATCCGACGAATATTCGCAATTCGAATGCGAATATTTGGAAATTTCATGCTTACGAATGCGAATGCGAATAAAAAAATTCGTAATTATTCGCAATATTCGCACTTATTAATACATACATTAAAATTCTTCGTCGTTGGCGTACATATCCCTTAACAAAACAAGCTTCCTCATGGTGTCCGCGCTTAGGGAGCGTCTACGTAGGCATAGCAAATGCCTTCGGCTGTTGAACAGTCTCTCGACTGCTATTTCTGATGCAGGAATCCTAGATAGTCTGGGTCGGTGAAACCCTGCGAATATACGAGTATTATTCGCATTCGCATTCGCAGCTGACATTTTATTCGCTGCGAATAAACGTTCATGCTTTCATGCTGCGAATTGCGAATGCGAATAGCGAAAATTGTATTCGTATCGACCCCTACTATCCGCAGTGAGTCGTGAATTGCCGCAATCAAGCAATCAACTTCTAATCAAGTGCGGAAGATCTTGTGGAGTTTATTGTCAGTGATTTGGCTCGACGGTCTAAACCTCGATAAGCCACCACATTGCCGAATAGTGAGTGGACTGATCTTGACTGACTATGAATTACCCCAACAGCATAGCCGCGAGTTGAGAACTATTACCCTAGGTGGCACTCAAATCGCCGAATAGTAAGACACCCTTACCGACAAGCTCGGATAAACCGTCCATAACCAAAGGGGGTAAGGTATGGGTGCGGCTCATCAGCTGTCCTCACATAGCCGATCACAGTCACCGTGCCGTTCGAAGTTGTGGGATCTCTGCAATATCATTGCAACTGTTCACTAATTATTGACCTGTATAACCGCATGGGTCTGCTCAGGTAGCCATGACTCTCGAAGTATTTAAAGCCCAGCTAGCTGCTCAATGGCCAGCCGACGCCTATTCTTGTTCCCACATTGATTCTAGTTGATACGTTCACTGTCGCAATGGTTGCATCTTCGTACGTTTCGACAAAGTCTCTTGCCGTACTCCCTACAGACTTGCTCGCCACGGACGAGCTCGATAACCCTGCAACCGCCCGTTCAATTGCTGAAAAATGGGTTTCTGCATTCGACAAGGCCATTACTACGTATGATGCGGATGTCTTTGTGGATTTGTTCCACAACGATGGGTACTGGAGAGATTTAATCGCTTTTACCAACGACTATCGAGGAATTGCCAAAATCAATATTCATCAGGCTGCACGAGATCGTCTATCCGTTGTCAAGGCTAGAGATGCGAAACTGACGGATCCTGCGCCGTGCGGCAGTCGCCCTTTTGAGGGTCATTCTTATATCGAGTCGCGGTTTGAATTTTTCACGGAATTAGGTCCAGCATTTGGCCACGCAAGAATTGTCAAAACGGAAGAAGGAGACTACAAGGCATATGTCCTCATGACATGCATTGCAGGCGTTCACGATCACGAGGAGCAGGTCTTTGGGAATCGATTGGAAGGCGCGCACAATTCCGAGCTTACGTATGCTCAAATACGCCAAGCTGAGTTAGACAATCCAGAGCCTTCAGTTTTGATTGTTGGAGCCGGTCATAACGGAATAGACATTGCGGTCCGCTTGAAGGCGTATGGTATCAAATCGTTATTGGTCGATCGTAATGCCCGCGTCGGCGACAACTGGCGATCGCGGTATGCTTCTCTGACTCTGCATGACACATTGTGGGGTGCACAGCAACCCTACCTTCCATTTCCAGGTATTTTCCCTCGCTATTTGTCGGCTGGAATGCTTGGTGATTGGCTTGAGCTCTATGTTCGTGCGGTTGCTCTAAATGTTTGGACATCTTCCTTTGTCGATCCCAGTAGCACAAAATATGATGAGCGCACGAAGACATGGTCGGTGACGGTCCTACGAAATGGGGTTACACGCTGCACCTTTAAAGTTTCCCATATTGTCATGGCGACTGGCTTAGGTGGAGGAAAGCCAAAGTTCCCTCCTCCAGCTGTTGGCCAAGATATTTTTGAGAAGCCGATCAAACATGCGTTTCAACACAAATCCGGTGCAGAATATAATGGCAAGAAGGCGCTTGTCGTTGGTACAGGTTCATCCGGGCATGATATTGCGTTCGACTTATATAATAATGGCGCGGAAGTTGTGATGCTGCAGAGATCGCCAACATTTATCATGTCTCTAGCGAATGGTATCGAATACTTGAACAAGGGTCTCTTCCAAGACAATGGCCCACCAATTGACTGGGCCGATGAGGTTGTCGAGACTCTACCCAAGGCTGTTGTCAAGGCATACATGAAGAACGTTATCCCTATCATTGCGGAGATGGACAAGGATATTCTAGCCGGTCTTGAGAATGCTGGCTTCAGAACTGATTTTGGACCAGATGGCTCTGGCCATATTTTCCTCTCTGCCGAGCGCAACGGAGGCTATTACTTTGATTCCGGAGCGTGTGAACACATTATTAATGGCGACATCAAGATTCGACCGGGCGAGATCGACCACTTTACCAAGGACAGTGTTGTCTTCAAAGATGGAAATGTGCTCACCCCGGACGTCGTCATCTTTGCAACCGGTGTAACTGGTTTCAAGGAATCATTGGCTGAAACACTTGGAAACGATTACGTGAAGCTTCTCAAACCTGTATGGGGACTTGACGAAGAGAACGAACTCAACTCCTGCTTCCGAGATTGTGGCATTCCGCGTGTGTATTTTATGGTTGGTGCTCTGCCCCTCGCGAGGTTCAATTCCAAAATTGTTGCGATTCAGATTTTAGCGGAGCAGCTTGGCGTATTTGGAGAGAGATATTCAATCGACGCTCAGAAAATGAGTGCGGCCTAAGCATTTCGTGTCCGTTTACCTCCCAGTAAACAAAGTTTTACTATTATAATTATGTCAGTGATTTGAAATATTTGTGACTTCACGTGTTTCTTCGCTCCAGCACGTGTATTCATAAAATTAGAACTTGTTTTTGGTAATGAGTTATACTGGGATCCCGCCCATTAATGGTAATTGTCTACTACAAGACATACTCAATACAAACAGATAATACAGGTCAACTAGATAATACCCTAATGTAAGTTGTGCCAATTCAGTACCTTATGTTCCTACTGCGCTGCTATAACCCTCCAGTAATGACCATACATTTAAGCCTTGCAAACTCGTCTCTCCTTCGGTAGATATAGCCAGATAATTAGGCAAATCATGGCCCTGCGCTGACTCGTCCATGCCCATATCACAGGTGGAAGTCTTTGGGCCTATTATATTGGATCCGCTGGTAACGTTTAAGTCATCGGATCTACTTCCGCACGCGGTCAACATTTTTGTGGGCAGATTGTTGCTCTCTTGTTTATCAGAGCCGGAATCGAGTTTCTGCCTTAGACTTTCACTTATGGCTAAAATCCAATCAGCATGGTCCCAATGGTCCTGTGATTGATGAACAATCATCTCGCAAACATTGAGCTGCATTCTAAGGAGCCCCATGCGATCTTCTGACTTTTCGTCTTGCATTTGCGTAAACAGCATTACTATTGCCATAAAAAAGCTCGCCAATGAGTCCTGAGGGATAAATGGAATGACAGACAACGTGACCAGTGTGCTACCAAACTCAGCGATGTTCGACACTGCCTCTTTGGCCACTGGCAATGAGATTTCACATTCTGGTGGCGCTGTCTGATGAAGGTAGATGAGATGGTGATTATAGACAAGTGACAAAGCAGCGCAGAATACATATGCTGGAGACTCTGGGGACACTAAGTGTACTTTCAATTGATCAGGCATTTGATGGACCCAGTCCTGAAGCTCCTTGTGCATGTGCAGGACAAACTCCGTGTCGATATAGCGGGTGTCCCTTGCCTGAACGATCGTTCGCAATATCAGGCTAAGTTTGCAATTCTCAATTACATAGAGCGCATGTTCAATACAGCGAGTGCCCCAAATGTCCGTTCCCGGTGGATTGCAGTCAGAATCGAAGTCTGCCAATGACAGTGGCTCGACATCGCACTGCGACAGATTGATACGCAGTGGTTTGCCTTGCAGCGATGCACAAAAACTATCACGCGCTACCAAGCACCACCATATTCGCCGCCACAAGGCACGTTCATCAACTGCAATGTCGAGCGTACTTGTTGATCTGTGCATGCCCAGTGACTCGGCAATGTTGACGGCCATGTTGATCCATGAGATTGAGTTCCAATAATCGTCAGGCGAGCCACCCCAAAATGAAAGCAAAAGAGCGCTTTGAATCAACGCTATCTTGTTCTTCTCGTACGACAAGTCAAACAAGGACTTTGCCCGCCGGTAGAAGTTCATGCGTGCCTCTCGTCTTGTCCTGTACAGTCCATCACTGCATAGGAGGCTGATACGACAATAAGACGACGCAGCAAACAATATAGAGTGGAACAGAAGCCATGGAACATGATTTGCTTTGTACTGATTCATAAAGTCATTCCGATTTAGTATCGGATAGACATTATGCACCGTCTCGAAGTATGTCGCAAACAACTGGTGCACAACTTCTGGAGGAGGCTTGATGAAGCAGCCTTGGGACGATAGATACGCAATTTTGGCTTCTTCCACATCTGGCGGGTGTTTTCCAGGCGGTACATGGACTTCCGTAATCCGTGGACGCTCGATCCTGATCTGTCCCTTGATCTTCTGCAGATGTTGCAATAGCCAACTAACAGGGAAAGACTCGCCAAAGTACAGGATAGTACGTTTACCAGCTGTCGCAGCGACATTATCAAAAAAGCTCTTGAAATATATAGACCACTCCTTGCTCTGCTGCGCATCGTAAGACTGCATTGCGTGATTGAGAAGACTCTTGATAGTACCACTCCCAATCGTACTGACAAGACTGGGATTAACCCATGCATCTGGAGACGTCGAAAGTTCTCTAGTCAATACCATCTCGTACGATGGCCGATTGATAAAGTTGATGACTTCCTCTGCATCGAGCTGTTCAGTCAGTTCTATCAAATCCATATCGTCCTGTCCACTTCCTTCCAGTGGTGGGTTGTCCAACGTCGTCGTCTCTGCAACGGTTGGTAGTGGCGGTGAAGCCGAAGACCTCAACGATAACTGCGCTTTGGTTCCCTCTATCGCCTGATCAGGTGAAATTGTGCAGTTCGAGACTATCGGCAACGAGGACGATGATTTCGCAAATGTAGATGTATCCGGAAATGTAGATATATCCGCATTTGCCGACGATGAATCCAGTATCTCTGAAGGATTCAAGACGCTCGACAACTGCCGATTGTGACTTGTCTTCCGTTCATAAGTCCCCCGACGAGACTGGATCGGCGTACAATCGGAATAATTGCGCTTCTTGCAACGCGAACACGGAGATCCACGTGATGCCACATCGCATTTGCACTTTGAAATGTTACACCTCGTACAGGCAATAGAGCTGCGAAGTCCTTTCCTCTTGCTAGATCCTGAGGACTGTGCATTATTATCACCTACAACTGGCGAAGGCATGATGATGACAACATATGTGAGTTTAGGTATAGCAATGAAAGGACAAAAAGTGCAATGCGGAAGACGATTCTAATCGCAAACACAGGTCCCAGCAAGGACAGCGTGCGGGGAGCGGGGTTACTCCGCATGGCGCCTCAACGTCAACCAACCAATCCCCGACCAAGAAATTCGGTGGCAACTACTCGATTGAGTTTACTTTCCGGTCTAATTATGTTCGTCTCCGGATCTCCACTCAGGAGCCTTGCCTTTTAGGGTGACAAGCGGTCAGGGCATTTTGCCTCCAAGGTCGGGCCAACGGCTATTTAAGTCACGTGCGAGCGGCTAATACTACTACATTAAGCAGCCGGTGTCCGAGCAGAGAATATATGTATTTCTGGTTGCGATACGTGGCGCAATGAATGTACTGTTAAATTGCTAGAGTGGACTCGATGATGAGATTCCTGTTGCATTATTTTCAAAGCTGATGGTCATGGCTGTCGGCTTTACATTCTGCAGAGATGCCGGACGGTCCGGGACTTAATGGCGACAAAGTGAATAGTGCTTTTATATGAAGCCTTCGGGTATGAATCGTTTTGAAGCAGCTAAGAAGCCGACCAAGCCTGTTTGCCGACATTACTGACAGCTGTTTGCCGACTGTCCTGTAGTATAACTATCTGAAAGGCGTATCGCACTCCTGCTGTGGTTCATCGGTGTTCAACCTGTTTGTCGACAGCAATCAAAGGTACAATGACTGTCACTCGTAAGGAGCTTCGCATAGGTGTTGCTGGCGCTGGCCGGATGGGTCGAATTCACATCATGAATATCCTTGAGGCGAGAAACTTGCGAATTACTGCTATCTGCTCAGTAATTCCGGTTGAACTTGAATGGGCAAGAGACAGCGTGCCTGAGGCAGAGCTTTTCACGTCCTTCGAAGAATTTATATCTAAAGATACTTTTGATGCCGTTCTTATCGTCACACCTAATGGATTGCATGCCCAGCAGGTGTGTACTGCTCTGGCCAACCGGAAGCATGTGTTCTGTGAGAAGCCTATCTCTCCTGACGCTAAGTCTGCCTGGGCGGTATATCACGAGTCGCTCAAGTATCCTCACCTAAAGGTTGCCTGTGGATTTCCTAGACGTTACGCACCGGCGTATGTCGCAGCGGCTCAAAAGGTCCGCAATGGCGAAATTGGTGATATTATTACTTTGCGATCCCAGACAACGGATCTAATTATGGACAATGACTACTTTGTCAACTACATCAAGACGTCGGGAGGTATCTTTGTTGACTGTTGCATTCACGATATCGACGTGTGCCTTTTCCTTCTCGGCAAGGACAGTTTGCCGTCCCACGCGTATGCGACAGGAACTACGAATGTTTTTCCAGTATTTAAAGAGTTTGGCGATGTTGATGATGGTATGGGACTGGTTAACTTCGCAGATGGTAAGACGATTATAAACGTCTACGGCTCCCGCGACAACAGGCACGGTCACCATTCTATGACCGAAGTTATTGGTACAAAGGGCCGCATCCTCATTAATGGACAGCCGCGATTATATAACATTGACGTGTCTGATGATTCAGGCACGCGGATGGAAGGGCCAGACACGCAGATGGAGGTGTTTGAGATTGCATTCAAGAAGGAAATCGAAGCTTTTCGTGATTGGATTTTGGAAGATAAACAGCCCAATTTTAACTTGAAAGATGCGGCGAAGGCGGTGTCTATTGGCGCTGCATTGATGGACAGCTTGCATAAAAAGGGTCAGGTAGATGTCGTCACCTGTTAGTGTGAATCCGATGTAGAGGCGATTGAATACGGCAACTTTGTGAACCGTTCCATGATTATGAGCAGGTATAGCTTGGACTTCAACGATTGTCAGTTCACTTTTTAAAGATGTCGGGAACGGGCAGGTGAGCAAGATTGAGAATAAGACCGAGCAACAGAGAATGTAGTAAAAGGAAATTAAAATTTTAAATTTTAACTGATCTCTTAAGATTATAGAATGATTTTAACGCTTTATAAAACGTTTCTCACTCCTGTAGGTAACCACCTACTTGTTGCCTATTGAGACTTTCCCGGACCAGGCTGTGTAATGTAGCTACGCTCCGAGTGTAAGACCACAGGAGACTGCTTACATTAAGAACGGGGACGCATCAAAAAACTCGTTGGTTGCGATGACACTGTGGAGTTCGACTGATCTGCAGCCAGACTCCGGCTGTGTGGGAGAAAATCATCTGGGAAGAGTTGCAATGACGAAACTAAAACTTTTGCCGCGTAGTCCGACAGATGAAAAGGACGTGGGGCTCAGGCATCATGCGGTTAGGGGAAGTAAGGCCGCACGGCGTGGCGGCAACATCCGCGCCATGTCGCGCCGCCACGTCGATGGAGTTCACTATTGTTCGGGTTCGTTCTTTGAGCTTTCTTAGGTGTGTGTTGTGTCGTGGATTCATTTGCATTTTCCTACGAGCTTCTTGTAATACTTTGGTCTACCTTAACCTTGTAGCTAATTCGAAAATTGTACCACCTTCTTAAAACAATTCAAGTCCTTCGAAACACCCGCAAATTGGTCGGATAAATAAGTGGTTGCTGCTATGCTTACACTAGATGTTTCTTTTCCAAGACGCTCTGAATGACAGAATCGAAGTCCTCTTCCTCCGGCAGCCCAAGTATTTCGTTCCACTGCACTGCGCGTCCTCCAAAGTGATCAAACCCCCAGGGCCCATACGTAGCGGCCGTGACTATCTCCGGATATCCATTTTCGAAATCTCCTTCTCTCAGATGCTCCTGTCCCCGAGCAGCAATCTCTTTCGTGCTACCATTTGTAATCTCAAATTTCTTTCCAGAAAGCCTTTCAAGAGTGGACAGGACTTTGTTCTGCGTCAAAGTGAAGGAGTTAATGTAAACGTAGGTATTCCTAGTCTCATCGAGGTGCCGTAATGTTGAAACAACCGCTCGGCGAACTTGACTCACAGTGCTAGCTTCGAATGGCTGCGTGCCAGAGTCAAATATTGTGACTTTGCGAGCTTCAATGTCCCAGCCCATCGTACCGTTTCCCAGTTCGAGCACCTATAGCAGAGTTTTGTCAATCACATTGTCAAATGAGAGGTTTAATTCGCAATTTGCTTCTGGCACTTAAAAGAGTTCTTACCCAATGGAAGAAAGCCCCACAACAGATAGCAGTCCAACTCAGTCCCTCTGTTTCCTTGGTTTTAAGATACTTCACCATCTTCTGCTTCTCGATCGCGAACGGAGCAAATTCTTCAGTACCAGGCAATGAAGTATCGCCACCAAACTCGCTGGGTATGAACCGTTTCACATTCGCTGCTACAGCGGCGTCAATGGCGGTCTTCTGCTCGGCAACACTAAATGTAGCTATTGCGGAAACGATTGCGTCCTGGCCCTGGAAAGCTGCCACTAGCGACGAGAAACTGTTGTAATCTGCTTTGGTGACAGTAATATCGGGAGGAAAGGTGGCTGTAGATGAGACCCGGGTTAAGGCAGTGACGCTAAAGCCCGACTCCTGTAATGCGCTGACTAGGACAGAACCTAGATTGCCTCCCGCCTGCTCAATGGTTAGAACTTCAACCAAAGAAGGAGATTTAGACGTCGACCAAGCTGCTTACCCCCAAGACAATCACATTCTTGATCACAGTCGACATTCTAATCAGAGGATTATTGAATTCCAAACACTTCGTCAGCGCTTGGATGTTAATTAATATGAGGGAGGCAAAAACAACAGTGTTATTGTCGAATTAGTAAAAGAACCGTCCATAAGAGACAAGTGACCTTATATCTTGCGGTTGCCCCATAGTGAGAGTGGCGCAGGGCCCGCAGTTGAAGATCGGCAGATTAGAAATCAATCTACGGCTGAAATTGTTATAAAAGAGCTAATGTGGCATATATTACGCTCATTAATGAGGTATTGATTGTACTCGTGTGGTTACTTACAATTATCCACATGATCCAGAAACATTGTACTGAAAGCAGGATACGATCCTGGAGACTAAACTTACTTAGGCTTAAACTCCACAGTGAACCATGCGATAGGAATTTAGTTAAGTATCGGTTATAAATCAACTTGGAACTTCCCTTTTGTAGGTACTGACCTGGACTTAGAATTCCGGTAACTTAACAGCGACAGACTCAGAAACGATAGACGGGCAAAACGCACAATAGATCTTTGGCGGGGACTAAACCTATTTAGGCTTAAACTCCACCACGCAAAATGCACGCCGCGCTCGGGCCCACAGGTTGTATTTGGCTTAATTTGGGTAAAGCGACGATAACCAACCAATCGGGAACTTCTCGTTTTCCCACCTATGGAACACTCAAATAGCGATTTTCCAATGCATATGCCAAATTGCCGTCATCCAAATCTCATCTCTCGGATTAATCTTACCTCGTGTCTATTCACGTGAATAATAATGTCTTCCAATGCAACCTCTCTTCGCAGATCTTGTCAAGCGTGTGCAAAGGTCAAACGCCGTTGCGACCTATCATTTCCAAAATGCAGCCGGTGCTCAACTAAAGGGCTCACATGTGAATATATCAACATCCCGCTCACCGCTGGAGCTAAGACTGGTACGACACATTGCAGAGACAAGAAAAGAAATGCTGGGCATGAATGGCACATGCAGGGCAATACCTTCGGTCATCCTCAGAATACCCGATCCACGAGAGAGAGTGCTTGTCCACGGCTCCATATACGTTATCCCTTACAGGTAGAAATTATCAAGACGCGTGACCGAGCAATTATCCGCTATCTTGTAAACGGAATGCGGTGCTTTCCTGTGATGCTCGCGAGAGATACGAAGACACCGTTTTTCCATCCACATCTATATGGGTCTTTCTTACCTGCTCCCGTCCGAGATATTCACGCCGTCTGTGACTTGTATGTGGCGCATGACAGGCAGCACATGTCCGGGTCCTTCTTTCTCAATCTGAGGCTTAAAATCACAGATCTCCTGATACAGGCAAAGCACTCGAAATCGTTCGAGGGACTCCTGGCTTGCGTCCAAGCATTAATCCTTGCACAATGCATTTGGCTATTCGATGGAGACGAAGACGAGAGGCTTGCAGTGCCAGCCAATGATATGCTTGTGGAATTTGCGCAGCGACTATGGCAGCAGGCCCCTGTCCAGTTGCCGAATTGCTTGAGTCCGTGGCGAGCATGGCTCTTGGCGGAAAGTGTTCGGCGCACAGTCATCATATCTCACGTCTTACAGGGAACATACTCGCTTGCGAGACGGAAGTATTCTATTCGCACGCCTTTCGTTGACGCCCTGCCATTCGACGTCCGCACTTCGCTTTGGGAGGCACAGTCAGAAGAAGCTTGGGAGGAGGCAGCGTTTAACGCGCAACTTCCGCTGGTTTCACTACACGAATATACAGATATATTGGAAATCCGTCCAGTTCTCGAGGGTTCTTTATTTGAGGGCCTAATTTTAGCTGCCTGCAAAGGGAAGGAAACTTCGTCGAGCAATTCACCGATCATTGCTCAAGCGTATGGGCGCTAGACAAGCAAAGGACAACGGTCTATAATAATTGTCGAACTGCAGGTTTCAGAAAGCTACATAACTTAATATTGTTGCGTATAGCTATCGAACGGCTGGATATAAAACCGCTCTTTCGACCATTGCTAGACTGTCCATGATATCAAAGATCGTATCTTAATAACTTATCCGGAGAAGTTTATCATGTTTAATTGTGCAAAACGGTTCTTCAATCTTCACGGTTGACGTAAAGTACGTGAGAGACCGCCAAAATTAGATGCATAGAGGCTTCGTTGCTCTCGGTGAATTAAACCGGCATCGTAAATATTTTGAAAAATATCGTAGCATTTCCGAAATTTCATATCTGTATTCATGATGCCACCTCGTTATATTGGTCGGTCTTCCATTGCTACAATGTCAACAGGGCTATGTGGTTCAATTAGTCAGCCTGAACTGTTGTCGAACTGAATGCGGCGCTCCACACTGAACGGGAGCTGGATTTAATAGCATGGCCCCGGCTAAGAAAAAAGAAGCGCCCCGATCCCATGGCGGTCGCGACATATCGACGTACCCCTTGTCAGAGCCCCTGAAAAGTGTACTCGAGATGACGAGAAGCGATGACATCGAAGGGTTCCTGAAACCATTCGTCATACGCGCTCATCAAACATTAGGTCGTTCCTGGTGAGAAGTGCCCCAAAGCTACATCTTGCAGATTTTGCTCGGCTGCATAGGAACGAATCTCCAAAACTAATATTAAGTGCTGCGAGCAAGCGCACACTGTATTCAAAAGCCACGAAACTCTGACTTGAGTTCCACCGCAGGAACATGACTCTATTACGAACAGTTGACTAGAATAATACCGTTTTACTTTTAGTTTCCCTCCTCTTATTTTTTGATTCCCCATCACGCTCCATCTAATCCAACAATGCCTGACTAAATCTGGCCGGTCGTATCGAAGAAATCCAACTTCCTAGAACCAGATGATCTAAAGCGGTCATTACGATTATTTGCTCGCAGCGGCCATACACTCAGGGTGGTATCTCGACGCGGGCTTGCCAACAGTACCTCTCTTCTCTTTCGCAATCCACATCACACGCTCCGGATAATTGCTAATGATGCCATCGACACCATCCTCGATCAGCTTGGCGATAGTGACTTCGTAGTCGACCGTCCAGGGAATGACAGACATGCCGTGCTTGTGGGCGCGCTGAACGATGCGCTCAGTGACAAAGGGCTCGTATCCGGCTGTGTTGACAGTTATGTTGCTCGGGGTGCCGTGGACAGGGCTGAGGATCGACGCGCCGATCGACGCAGCCGCGGCCACCCAGTCACCTCCGAAGTCGGCCAGATCCAGACCTCCAAGCCATGGGTAGGCGCCGTTAACGGGAACGATAGTTGTATCGTCCAAGAGGGCGACGGTTACAGTTTCCGGGAACTTCTGCTTGATACCAATCAGAGTGCGCCAGTCGAAGGACTGAATCGTGGTGCGGGAAGCGAAGCCACGTCTCTGGAGGATCGGCACGATATCATTGATGTAGTTGTCCAACGGAAGGGTCTCGTTCGGGTGTTCAGGGTCGAGCTTTGTCTCGAGGTTGATGCCAACCGTCTTGTCGCCGTAGCAATCGACTAGATCGAGAACTTCCTCGAGAGTAGCAATGCGGGTGTTCGTGTAAACTGATTACGGTATCCAGTCAGACTAGTCCAACGGACGTAAAGACACGATACGTACCTTCAGCCTGAGGATGGGCTTGCAGCTGCAGGTCACAACTCAGAGACTTGACCTCAGCAAGAGTCAGGTTGGCTATATACGAACCCACGAAGTCTCCGCGACACTTTGTGTCATAAATATAATGCTACGAGTCGAATGTCAGTTACCGGGCACGGCGATTACTATAATCGGAGATTTCAACTCACATCATGCCAGATCACGGGAATCCCGTCCTTGGTAAAAACAGTGTCCATCTCGAGGACATCGACGCCCAATTCCTACAACATTCCAAGTCAGAGGATCATGTTTCTAGAAGTAAGTACAGCGGCCACGGAAGCTAACCATTGCGTTGGCGAAAGCCTGTTAATTCCAAGAGTCAGTCATGGTCTATACATATCCCGACGCAGGAGGGCAATAGAACAACAAACCATACCCAGAGAGAGCTCTCAGTTCTCATACCCAATCCTCCACGATGGGCTTGGACCTCGACATGATGACGGTGAGCGTTACCGCTGTTACCACGCGGGATGGAAGCCGCATTAACAGCAGAGACAGCTGCGCCGAGAACAAGGAAAGAGAACTCGATAGTGAAGAACTTCATTGTGGGCCGGCTTCGCGATCGAGAAAAGGCAGAACACCTATCCAAGAACTGGGGACTGAGGAGCGGCTCCTTCTCGAGAAAGGCCACCGTATCTCTCTTTATATAACTGCGCTCTCTGAGTTAATAGGCTCGTGAAGTCCATAGTCACTCAAAGTCCATGCACAGAAAGCGGATCGGTCCCACCGGCTGCTGGTGGAGCTGCCGCACTTATGCGATATGCGATCAAGGCTAGACATCTCCAGCGAAGACAAGGAACAACAAGGAACGATGAGAACGACAAGGACGGCTGGATCAGGACCTTTTGGGGCCATCGGCAGCGAATTGCAGCATCAGCAGCTCTCCCGTGCGATGAGAGCACTGATTTCCAGGGCGACACGACTTGACCTCGGGCGTAGTGTCGGACAGGCTCAGCCGCGGTCGATCTTGGCAGCCATCGTGTCCAAGACCGCCCTTGGCGGGCATGCCGTGGTCCAGCCCGGACTGATTGGCCGGCTACAGCCCAGCCGAGCTTGGCCATGGCAGTTCGTAAACTCGGAAAAGTCAGGCGAAAGAAAATAGAGGAAGCATCAGTTTTCCTGATGGATGCGGTGTCCTGCCAAGCCAACAACCGAAACTGATGGCGGTCTTCATTTAAGCATATCCCTAACCCTATATTCCCACGGCATGGATTGAGACCAATAATAAGACGTCATCCAAGACGATAACAGTCTTGACAGTCCATTACGCCGGGTATTATTATTGGCAGAAAATTGAAGATGAGACGAATGCATTTAATTAGCTCAATAGCTACATGAGTAATCCTGAATATAGTGACCGGCGCAGTATTCGACGTGGCTTGCCCGCTGCCAAAATTGCCTCTGTCCCATCGACAAGATCGATATTTGTGTGTTGAAGCTGTCTATGACGTGCCGCGCGTGAACGACGCCGTCCGAGTGGTAAACTAATTATTCAGAATCGGACTTTTAGCTTGGCGTACTTTCAGGCTTCACACTGTTCGCAACAAAAATATCTAAAACGGGAAGCTTGATACATTTCGAACAAACCACGAACCGCCAGTTCAATTCGAGATACATCAGAGGCGAAGTCAGGCTCAGGATGAGGGCAGATTATGTTGATTATCACAGCACTTGCTTAGCCTATGTCGCGTGCCTTGTCGATTTGCTTCTGAGTGACATGTCTCGGAAAAGACGTCCTTTTGACTCTATGCTTTTCTGTTGCTCGGCCGCGTGATCATAGGCACAAACGACATGATTCAGAATATCCTTGATAGTTTCCTTAATAGAAGATGAGCCATTTACATAGGCAGTTCAGTTCGAAGGAACGACGAGAAGCACAGGCGGACGCCGAAGATGGTACAACACCCTCACGAATATATATACTGCCTCGCAATTAGGCGCGAGTCCAGATCCACGCGGTAGCTTAGCTGCTTGCGGGGAAACAGCAGTGGCCGTACGAAACCAGCCCAGTAGTAATCATGCGTCTGCCTAGCCCACTCTAACCACATTCTACTAACTAATCATAAATGAGATCGGCGTAAAGGAAGTGCTAACTCGTTATCGATCTCGATTGGCGCGGCAACTGATCGGACTCCACAAACTCGTATCAGCCCCAACACGTGGGACTAATTGTGGATACGCAGGTCCGCAATTCCGCAGATATAGAAACCACTAAAAGCCTTCCCACGTTTACACCTTTCATTTAACTCAACTGGATATCACTATCGATCCCCCAACTTTCCGTCTGGCACATTTTGACAATATTATATTGCCGGCTCAAAATGATGTCCCTGCATATAACTCGGGGCGCTATCTCGAGCGTTTTTGACGTTATATGGCGTTATATTCGTGGGCGGAATTGTTCATGTCGGATGAAATATTAACCTACCAGTACTGGCTTCGGTACATGGGGCAAATAGCAACAATTGACACAATATTCTTGCTGTCCTGTCATATTAACCGAAAATTTGTTTAGTCCCAAATAGTGGTTTGTTCTGACAGGAGAACCGACCCCGGTCGGATATATAGTTACATGTTCGAGCAGATTTAGTTCTGCCTGAGATCCCAATTGACAGCTTTGACCATTTAGCACAATCCGCTAAACAACCAATCGCAACACCAACGAGAATAGAATCACAACCGGCAGGTACGGGACAATTCTGTTGTGAAGGACATTGATAAAGCATGTCCTCGGATGTTCATTGCAATGCTCCTAGAGGTGGTGCTCGAGGGAATTTGGTCGCTTCATAGGAACGTACAAATTTGTTGATAGATGTTTCACTCTATGTAAGAAGGAATCTCGATGACTGGCGTATAGACTTGCATTGTCAGTTTAATGTCCTAGCTCGACCCTCGGCGTATCCTAAGAGTTTTTGTGAACACGGAATATTTCTGGACCATCGGTAAGTCGGAATGGTATCGCTAGTCTAAATTGGCCGAATTTTGCTTTGCTGGCAATTTCCAATCGAATCTGCGATCCTGACTGGGTTGTGCACCACACCCTCACCTAGTCTCGAATATCTGCATGCTGTGTTTAGCCAAACAAACGGCGTTGGGTCCTGTCTTCACAGCTACTCTGTTCAATACCCGATAGTTTTCGAGAATCCTCAACTTGTCGTCCCTCTGAAATCCTGTTTTGGTTCAAATGGATGTCTTTTGACGAAGACTGCCCTCGCGGCGATTGGCGCTTGTGGTTGTTCGAGAACGTGGGAAATAATATTATCGATCAGGAGGTATGCAGTCGACAATGGTCCAAAAGATAATTGTGGCCGTGCAGGATCAAACCGAATTCAATGACTGCCGGCGATTAAAGGCGATTACGTGTCGCAGAGCTGTCCGCCTGGCTGCAAAAGAATTAGTAATGACGGAGTTGAGAAGCATGGTCATGATTGACGGGCGGTTCGTCTCGGCTGTAGGCCCCTGGAGTAACTAACGAAGCGAATAGAGGAATAAAATTCGACGACGTACAAATTGACTATTACTCACCAACTCGTCTCAGGAATATACGGGTGGCGCTTAATTTACTGTGCAATTGGTGACCAGAGTTCATGTAGGTCGTTCCGTGCGTCGGTAGTTCGAGTTCACGATACCGCGGTAGGATAATGATCGGCAACGAGACGCACTTTGAATCCTTATAGGTGAAAGTTCAAATTTTCTGCCGCTGTTCCATAGATAAATTTGATATAATCCACCCATATTGAAAGCAACTTTCCATCAGCTTGCACATTACTGTAGGTCATGACAGAAAACGATTACCACGGCGGTTCGATCCCTCTCGTATGAGTTTCCGAACTTCAGCTCTATAATCGCATCGTCGACCCTCTACTTATTGATCCGACGCCTACATCGCTTGGTGACGCACAATATGCTTTCTCTTCTAAAGACAGCATCTGCCAGTACAAGCCATCTGGCAACACCTAGCTTGAAGAGATCAAAGACGTAATAATCAAAATGCTAATAATCCTGCCCTTGAAACAGTGAACGACTTCGGGGAATGTCTAAACGCTAACTTCTGCTCTAAACATTTGCCGTCGTTTCTAGACCGCAATCTATGTACACACATAGCCACTCTATACTCCGCAAGTGTCTTAACATATAATAATAAGGCTCCCGCAAATCCCAAGCTGCACCCGACCTGGCCTTAGGCCCACTTGCCAAGCAGAGCCATAATACCAGCACCTGCAATCAGAGAGACAATCATGAAGATCAACTGATTGTTGTCCTTTGTCCTGCGAGGATTGAACAGGAAATCCCTCGCCAATAGCTCGACAAGGCCTGTGTAGATCAAAATACCTGCAGACATCGAATCGAGAATGCCCGACACGATGTTAGCCGTGAACGACCCACCCGAGTACGTCGTTCGCACTCCGAGACCGATAGCAATAGCAATCGGAGTTGTGAGCCCGTAAGCGACGCACAACGTCCACGGAAGCCACCAGTACCTTTTGGGAAAGGGGATGGCGCTCATTCGGGCACCGATACCGAGACCTTCAAAGGCCTGGTGAAATACAATGACTGGATATAAAGTTGCAAATTCGTCGCCGACGACACCGAGGTTGAGGCCAATGATTACGGAGTGAACTATCACACCAAATTCAAGGATGAGAAACGCAGCAATCTGCTCTCTGAAGAGATGCGTGTCAATTCTTTCTTGAAGGGACTCGATTTCGATGTCCGTCTCTGCCGCTTTGTCGGATTGAACTTGCGCCGAAGTGGCAGCAAAAGGTTCACATACCGAGTCCGAATGTTGATGTGGTTTCGATTCTCCATCGGCAGGTCCTTCTTGTTGGTGCTCGACTACCCTGTGCTCAACGTCCACGTCAGAGTGTGAAAATCCGTACTTGACTTCGACATATCTCTCAGCAGCAAAGTCTAAGAGAAAGATCATCATAACGGAGACAAGAGCAATCGCTGGCGGCCAAGAGTAGCTTGCCCATCCTTTCGTCATGCCAACACAGGTCTGAGGTCCAATTTCCGAATACGCTGGGTCAAGAAGATGAATGAAAGCCGTGGCAACGATGACACCGGCACCAAAATAGCGAGCAAAGAGGTAGACGTACAAGGGCAATTTGAACCCCCGCAACCGCACGGCAGCGACACAGAATATGGTAGTGAACGTCGACACAACAAGTATCACGAACAGAGCAGAAATTCGAGCCCCTAGGTGGCCGTTGTAGTCGTTTGGGGATGCGTTGAGATAGCAGACTACCTGGGCCGGGTCAGCAGTGTCAAGATCGACATTGTTGGGATCGAATGGGCTCGACATAGTGATTGTTCAGAGCCTGTGGAGGACACAGCAACACAAGGGATCTTGGCGTCTGTCCATTGGCTTTTTATTTGGGCCGAGAGTAGTCAAGGTTCCTGGCGGCCAGGAACTTTTCGCAGTGATCACCTTGGCGGCGGCCTGCAAATAACCTGTCTTGATGCAGAGTGAGCGGAATTCTCTTCTTAGGGACCTTGGTGGTATGGGCGTCAGGTCTGCCTTGCGCCATGCCAAATAGATGGCCATACCTCGGGTAGTTCGGTCTCAGGGAATAATCTCACGGCATGACAGCAAGAGTATCATTTAGCGACATCAGCAGCTTCTAAGAGCGATTCTTGTTAACGGACGATGACTGCGAGAGACAGATTCATATATGTCTTTGTCAAAGCCGAAGCATTCCGTCAAAAGTTCCAGGGGGGAACTCTAAATGGTGAATCGCCCTAAATTTTGAGCATTCAAGCCAGAACCCACAACATGAGGAAGTAGTCACAGCATGAACTCCACTGCGCCACTCATCTAGACTGTCTTTCATCTAGCTCAGTTTGCTTCCTACCGGCACCCTCAATCTGGAAGACACAAGGATCGATCCTTATTAGAAATCAGCTTCGAGCTTGAGTTGTAAGCCGCATCTTCCGCGGGTCCCACTCGCCGCCAATTCAGAGGATTGTCATGCGCTCCGACGTCGGGCACGTAGGACCCAGGGTCGTACTGCCGCCAACGAAAGAGACTCCACGAACCAGAGCTGACGCATCCGGTACTGGATAATCTGCTGAGAAAAGGCGAGCGTGGACACGTACAGATGATACAGAAAATTGGCCCTAGCCCACCTCGAGCGGTGCCCTGACAGCTAATCCTAAACGCTCCAGCCTCATCTTCTAAACAATCACTAGACGACCTCTTTTGTCTTTTCTCACTTGTCGCTCCTTCATCTTCTCACTCTTCAGTGCCTTGCCCCTTCGACATGGCCACGCAGAACAACAACGAGCCGTTGATCCCACCAGCGGTGAGCCTCCAAGGTCTAATACCCCCGCCACCACTTCAAGTCCGCCTACGAAGGACGATGTGGAAAGAGCGCTGTTATTTATAAATATGGTAGAAGTATCATTATCTGGTAAGTACAGGCATTATGCGATCATACTGATTGACGACTGATGTATTCATATTACGGCTATTCCGATGTTAAGGGCAACGGTAGACGATACTGGTAACGCCAATGCGCACTGCATGCGACTCCGTGAGCGACATGAGCAGAGCTTTCCTGAGTACACATATTTCATACATTGTGCCTGCTAGCTGTCATTCAGGCCTGGATAGTATCACATTGGCTGATGCCGTGGGGGAGTTCTGGCAGTCATTATTAGAATTGAATGCTAGGTTTGATCGCGTCGATCAACGAATGGATCAACGGTTTCGCAATACACAAATCTAGAGTGCCATCACCTGGGCTCTTACAACCACCTGGGCTCTTACAACTCATGTCTAAGCTAGCAAAACGATTGTCGGCAAATGGGTACGCAAGTGTACATCTCGTTTGTCTGAAACAGTAGTTTAAGCCGCATTATTATTCTAGAAAATTTCATGACTTTTTGTTAGGGTAAACTTTTAAACTAGGGGATTACGGTACAGTCAACTTTTGAGGTTATCGTAAAGTCAATCGTGAAAATGAGGCTGCAATCGTATGGTAATCGTATTGGAATCGTGTTCCTCATTAGGAAGATATTGAACCAATTCGAAGAGTTAAGAAGCCTACTTTGGAGTCCGTATGTCAATAAGCTATAGCATCGAAGAGCTTTGCGATCAGATATCGACAGGTACTTTGAGGCTTTGAGCAGACAGTAGCTGTGGCTACTACTACTGAGTGACTGCAAATGGGTAGCAGCTGCTAAGTGCCAGTGACGATCTTGCGGTCAACATTTGGGCCAAGGTTACTCAATTGAGCACCCGAATCTGCGCGAGCCGACGGAATACCAATATATTGGCAGGGTTAGGAATCGTCCTCTGCGGATGCGGCTCATTATTGGTCTTGGCCAGTCAGGACCGCGGGATCGCGGGATCGCGAATGATTCGCGAAGAGCTTCCCCCCCCCCCTGCGAGCTGCTAGGGTTCGCCCTATCCCATTTACCAGCACACTCTCATTTCGGGCCATTCTTAATTTGTTTAGGACGCTATCGCATGGCAAACGCAAGGCAAACAAAATGTTCAAACAATTGCAAATCAAACTATCTATGTACATTGCGTATAATAAAACGTATCGTAAACATATATATCCCAGTTTATTCCCATCTATCGTTGATTGACTACAGAATTATTCGAGATGTCACTTCCGCTTCTGCTTTCGAGCGGATTACGATCTTTGTACTTAGCGTCATGCTTCTCGTAATGCTCCTCGCCTTTGCTCCTCCGCCTACGACTTAAATAGCCCTTTGCGGCTTCTTCATCTCGCTTTTCATTGACGCCAGTATGATGTCTCGGCATGTGTTTCGCGATTCCAACGACATCCCACGGGGTCCAGGGGTTGCTCTGCGCAAATATTTCGTCGATTTCCTCAAGCGAACGACCTGCTGTTTCCGGATAGAAGAAGTAGACTGCCGGCACCATAACGGCGTTAATAGCTGCAAAGACAAGGTACGTGTACGCGCCAATATTATTAAAGGCAACAGGTGTGATCATGACGACGAGGAAATTAGACACCCAGTTACCGGCGGTCGAAAGACCATTTGCCGGGGCGCGAACCTGCAGGGACACTATCTCGGCCGGATACAGCCAAGTCATGCCAAGCCAGCCAATTCCGAAGAAGGTGTTAAAGACGAAAAGGAAGACAGCGGCTGCAATGCCCGCTTGGCCGTTGCCATTGTCGGCGGCGTGGGCAGTGCCGGTGAGGATTGCCATGGTGAGAGCTTGTCCAACGGCACCGAGGAGCATAAGTTTACGCCGGCCTAGGCGCTCAATCGTATAAAACGCGACCCAGGAGGCAAGGAAATACTCTGTACCGTTACAAGCGGCAAGGATCTTTGCCTTCATCGGTGACAGACCTATAGAATTCTCATAGATTGTTCCAGCGTAGTAGGTAATAAGGTTGATACCCGTAATCTGCTGCATAACCTGGTTCCAAAATGCGAGCATCGAGCGATGAAAATGTTTCTCTTTTGTGAATGTGAATATTTCCCGGAACGATGAGCGGGGCTCAGACGTGAGAGTCGCCTTAATCTCGTCGACCTCATCCCCAATCTCTGGGCTGTCTTTAGGAACGTCAGCGAGAGCCGAGAAGACGAAGGCCGCCTCTTCCTCATGTCCCTTTTTCAAAAGCCAACGTGGAGACTCAGGGAGCTCCATGACTGTGAACACAAGGAAGATTGCAAAGACGGCTTGGAAAGCGACAGGAAAGCGCCAGTTGGCTTGACCGGGAACAAAGAAGAATGCAAAGTCAATCCTAAGTCATTAATATAGATATTACAAATTCGACATAATCGAACTTACCAGTAAGACAAGGCAATTCCACCACTAATAAGGGCGCCCTGGATCAGAACTAACTGGCCACGTGCTTCAGGTTTGGCGCATTCAGACTGCCACATTGGGACTGTAGCAGTTATAAAACCGTTGCCAGCGCCAGTAACAATGCGGCCAACAATGAACTGAGCCAGCGAGAACGAACTGCACTGGATGGCAGTGCCGGCGATCATAATGATCGCACCGGTGAATATAGTTTTGCGGCGACCAAATATATCTCCAGTAACCATCGTGGTGATAGCACCGAGCATGCAGCCGACCTCGTACAGTGAGACAGCGACTCCTTGGATGGTAGAGTTGTGCTCGCGCTGGTCTACGGGAACATTGCTACCGACGTCCATGGCTGGAAAAGTTGACGTAAAGGTGGGGAGAGTGAGCAAACTTCCCATGACGCCCTGGTCGTAACCGAACAGGAGGAAGCCGAGACCAGCGACGGTCGCGACGGCGCGATTCAATGCCCTACCGCGAAGTCCAAAGTATTTCTTTGCCATATTGTTCGAGCTGCTGCTGGAGGAAGGAATATAGGGAAGAGATAAAAATGCTGCAAGGCGACTCGCCAGGCATTTTATACAGGACTGCGCGACTGCTCACTGCAATTTCGCCGTTCAGCTGTAACAGTGGCCACCCTTAGCGAAGGTTCGTTACAGCTCAACTCATGAAGGCGAGCGCATGGTTCAAGCCGCACGCGCCAAAGACGCAAAGAAAAAGCAATCAACACTGAAGTATACGCGAGATGACGTAGTATGTAGGCAGACCTAAATGAATAATTGATAGTCGAATGAGGGTCAACGTCTTCGAACAAGGGGTCCAACTGCAGGCGAACAGTATTGCTGCAGGGACAGAGCTTAGTTAAACCTAAAATGGCCCCGCACCTGCATCGGAAAAACTTTTGCCGTGATCAGCATGAAGACTTAGCCCTAACCACTTAACTTTATTGGAATGAGTGCAACCTCGGGCTGATATGTGAAACGCGCCAGGCACGCGATCGATGGAAAAGGCAAGCGATCGACGCGAAATCCGGTTCGCCAAGGGCCGGGTAATTGCCACATACGTCATGGTAGGGCTTGAAGCATGGAATGCAGCCCGCTCGTTGAGGAATTGTGCGACGGCGATTACATCTCGATCACAGATTAATAACTTCGCAGAAACACGCAAATCTTATGAAACCTAGCGCCATGAATTTCTTAACATTAATACAACTACGCTAATTAAACAGCCTCGGAACGCATGGCCGTTCCGTTACCAAACCTGTTACAGGCCCTGTCGCAACGATGAAATCGATTATGATCACGGATGGATGGTTTTGAACGCAGGCTTGGGAAAGCACCGCAACGGACGAAACGCACCGTCGAAGGTTGGTTACTAATGTGATTGGCCACAGCCATCTACTGCCAGAGCATGCCAACCCGATTGAACACCAAGCTCACGCCGCCTTCAACCGGATTTCCTGCCGTTCACAGGCTGAACAGAATGCTCTGGATTATTGGAGTAGACTGAATGGTGTCCCGCAGATCGTGAAGTTGTGGAAGTTCTTCGGCAGTGCGATGGCCCAAGTGACTTGAATTTCCGGCAATCCTCTAACAGTTTAGACTAGTGAGAGTAAGAAGTTCTTGGGTCGCGGAGTTGACCTCAAGCATGACCAATTGCTGGTCTGTGCCAACGGCCAATTCGAACTTAGCGCCCTGCTACCTCATGTCAGCCACTGGCACTGCCGTCGTCGATGGCCTAGCTCACACCCGTATCTCCAGCTCATCGAGCCGATCCAGTTAAAAAGCCAGCGAAGATGTGGTTTGCAGAGCCTTCCGTAGCCCGCGATCAGAAGTGAAGAGAGTCACGAATGACGCCGAGTGTGTCCTTTCAGCATGATCGGAAGTCAGGGTTTAGTTGGTCTGCCAGCACGGTAGTCATGCTTGCCATTGGCCAAAAGGAAACCTAAGCTACAAACTGGTGTGGTCTTGTTACTGTATCAGTGCCGCAGGACGTGGTCGCTTCAAGGGTCGACTTGTAGATCAGGGCACGCCAAAATTGGTCCTCTGTGGAGACGATTCTGGCTTTCCGCATGACGAATCGACTGACCATCCGCAGCAATATCCCCATTGTTCATTGTTATGTCAATCTATGGTGAGTCGTGTCATGGTTGCAACACCTAGATCAGGCTTCGTAGCCCAGACCAAATCGGTAATCTCATTGACTTGACCTCGATTCTAATCCGTACATTTAATACCCTTCACAGTTTCTCTTGCTTCCTTTGGTCCCTTGCTTTTTAATCTTCGTCCCACTTTTACCCCGGGTTTTCAAATCACGTGCGCACACTTTATAATCTCATAGTTTTATCCTACTCAAATTCTGGTCGGATCGCTTCCGAATGCGCTGCGTTTCCTACTTGCGTTCATAGTCGCTCGTCTCTAACCTCGCGTCTGGACTTCGGACATCGCTCAAGGAAGGTCCCTTCGCTATTTTCACAGTCGTCAGTCAGCTTGTCCCTCACCTCTCAATCGAAACCCCAATCCTAGCCCATATTTCCAAAATCAATACTTTCAAGACCTTTGTGACGCCGAGTGTATTGGCCGTGTTCGATTGACAGTTCCCGTATATCCGTCTTTCTCGTGCTCCGCTGCCTTCAAGTCAACAATCTGTTTGCTTTCCTTTCATTATCCTCCTGGAGTCTGCAATTTGCTGTGTCATGTCCTTCCTCGATCCCTGAGTACATGCCCATACGGCTGGGCTGTTTAGCCTCCTACACTGTTACCATCCCTCAGTTTCATCTTGCAAATCGCTAATCGTCTGTTGTTGCATATTCAATCACGGTGTCGATATTGACGTTTTGATTAGAACTTTTGCTGTTCAAGTGTCGAGTCATACGGAGAGCATCTCTCGGGCGATAACAGCTTCGCGACTCCCGAAAAGTGATGGACGATTGCACTTGCAACAGTTGGTAAATTTGTTCCTCTAAGGCATATGTATGATCGGGCTCCGTGACCTTGCTGGAGTCGGCGCGAAGACTGTTGTAATGCCGATTCGAGGCAAAGGGCCGGCGTTCTGCGGGACCAGCCTCAATCCGAACGGCAAGTACCCTAGCCCCATCCGGCTGCTGCCTGCCAATTCGCAAAAAATTCATGACAAGACTTAAGGGCTCTCTAGAGTTCGAGATTTGTAGCGCAGACCGTAAAATCATGAGGTCATTCTTCCTCCTCGATAGAGGTTAATCGCAATAATAGTGATAATTTTCCAAAATTCTCTAGCTTTTTCAATATAGATTGATTCTGCACAAAATGCGAGACTATCAAATTTGACCCGTATTACAGTGCCAATAGTCAAATGAAGTAGTGATATGTTATTCTGTCGACAGAATCGACCAGTTGCACTCATGTCTCAGACTGTTCAGACATTATTGTTGGGAAGAAAAGGGCGACTTGAGCGATTCCGGGGTGAGTCCTGAGTTTCCGGAAACATCGCTCAATTTCTTCTGTCGCCCTGGCGCGCGACAAACTCAGTTGGCAGGCCCCATTGACCCTACCCATTGACGCCTCCGCGATGGTTCAGGGGTGACCGGAACAGAATCGCCATGCGGCTCATCACGGTTCTGAAACTTTACTTAGCAGTCATCAACGCCGACTGTCAGCTAACTCAACTTTGCGATGTGAGATCAGCGCTTGTTATCATCATCGGGTGTTGCAGGGCCTTCGGACAAGGAGCGCTACTTCCGTTTGGAGATAAAACCATAATCCAGGTGGAGTATGATCCCTCCCGCCGTTATCGAGTCCCATCAAAGGTGGTGCAAGCCTTTATTAACCGTGGCCCAGATTCATATGTCTGTTGTAGGCTCTCTGCGTCCGGCTCAGGCTGAGTGATCCAGGATGCCCTTGTTACTATGGATGGTTACATGAAGCTGAATCTCGTGCCGTCAGAGGTGTGGTCGGTAAGGATCACCACATGCCTTCCTAACCCAGGCATAGTGTGATAAGAAACAATGACGAGGTGATAGAATTCTGCATAAACTGGCCAGTTAGCTTGCAAGCTCGAGGCCCGTCGGTTACGCTGGTTAGGATACCATTTAGATAAATTTTAAGGGAGATATAGAAAAGGCAAAGGCCTAGAGGAGGAGTCACCATTTCCGGACACCTCAAAGCCTAAGTCGATACTTGAACAGTCAGTAAGACAAATGGCTCCCAGAGAGACAAGCCAAACGGACCCGAGCGCCGCAGCAAAGGCCCTCGATCCGAGGTCAATCTGCGACAATGTCCCTAGTATAGCCGTCGGAGTCGAGGATCCCATTTATAAAGATCAGCGGTTCTCGCCCTGCACGATCAGTCGTCCTCGTTATAAGCGAGTTACAAGTGGAACCGCGAATAGCATCCGTCTGTCATTCTTTACGGCTATCTTGCTCGGCGTAGTAGCGATTGCGCAGGAAATATACGTTCCCACGGCTGGTTACACTGACCGCCCCCAGTGTGCGACTACCACAGCGGTTCCAAATTACCGGCTGCAACATTTCGCGTATACACTGCGTGACACCATTCGGTGTGTACCAATATTATAGCACGTGATTGTTCGATAGCTGACAGCGCTTTAGCCATGCCTCTTCGGTGCCACCTCCGACAATGACTCGGACATATGGTCCTGCATATACAAACGCTGTTCAGCATCTGTCAACGAGCCTATCTACAAGTAGTTGGGGTAACTGGCTACCGAATGAAACAATTATCGCAGCAACTGATACCGCGGATCCTTATGGCCAAGCTGCGTGGTCCTCTCTGTGGAAGCAGGCCGATGTTGTTAACTACACTGAAATAGGAATCTACACAACTACGGTCAGCCCCGTGTCAGTGCCATCCACCGAGCTGGTTTTGCCTCCTCGAGATTACTTCGGGCCGACAGACTGCTATCAGCTCCCAGACGATTTTGTATTCGGTGTTGTAGGATCTGCCGCGCAAATCGAAGGTGCAGTAGGCATGGAGGGCCGTACACCAACGTTGTTGGAGAATCTCGTCGACAGCGCGGATCCAAAGGATTATATTACAAATGAGAATTACTATCTCTACAAGCAAGATATAGAGAGGCTGGCCGCGATGGGTGTGAAATACTACAGTTTCACTATCCCCTGGACGCGAATCCTGCCATTCGTGCTTCCCGGGTCTCCAGTCAACAAGCAGGGAATTACCCACTATGACGACTTGATCACCACAGTTCTTGATGCGGGAATGCTCCCAATAGTCACATTACTTCACTTCGATTCTCCCTGGATGTTTGTGGCAGATGACAACATCACAGCCAAGCCTGATATAGGATACAATAATGCAGGTTACCAAAATAGCACGTTCGTGGACGCTTTCGTCAACTACGGTAAGATCGTTCTCGCGCACTTCTCCGATCGAATACCTATCTGGGTCACTATTAATGAGCCCTGGCTCTACTCATACAACTTCCAGGGCATTGAAAATGTCATCAAGGCACACGCTCAGCTCTACCATTTCTATCACGATGATCTTAAGGCTACAGGTAAAATTGGTGTCAAATTTAACAATAACTTTGCTGTTCCCAAGAATCCCAATGATAGAGGCGATCTTGCTGCTGCAACCAGGTTTCAGGAGATGCAACTAAGTGTTTTCGCCAATCCTATCTTCTTGGGTCAGCAATATCCAGACTCAATTCTGAGCACCCTTCCCGGTGCCAAGCCATTGTCCAAGGACGATTTGACTTATATTCGTGGCACGTCGGATTTCTTTGGAATCGATCCATATACAGCGACTGTTGTGTCCGCACCCGCCAATAGCGTTGGCGACTGTGCCAAGAACGTCTCCGATCCTCTGTTTCCGTACTGTATGGTCCAAGAGACCGCCACAGTCAATGGCTGGAATGTAGGATATCGTTCTCAATCCTACGTCTACACGACTCCAACCTATCTGCGCTCTTTTCTGTTCTACTTGTGGAACACCTTCAAGAAGCCAATTCTTATCAGTGAATTTGGATTTCCCGTGTTTGGAGAGGCAGACAAAGAGTTGCCAGATCAACTGTTTGACACACCAAGGAGTACATATTACCTGAGCTACATGAGTGAGATGCTCGAGTCTATATATAATGACGGCGTGAATGTGATGGGAGCGCTGGCATGGAGCTTCATGGACAACTGGGAGTTTGGAGATTACAGAGCTCAGTTCGGCCTCCAATTCGTCAATCGTACGACGCAGGAGAGGAAGTACAAGAAAAGTTTCTTTGATCTCGTTGACTTTATCGGTGCCAGGAGCGGAACCATAAATGGCACTGACTAGGATATTGTTCCAAAGACAACTTTACCTAAATACAAATCTTAGTATGATTCTATGATTTGCATGTCCATTATCAGTATTCAATATAGAGAGTATAACGGTAGAGACCCCACCGTTTGGAGAAGACAACGTAGGCGGTTCATCGAGCATACGCGGCATTCTGCCGGAAGCGCGTCAAAAATGCAACTTTGCTCGTCCCAAGTCAGTAGTACCAGAGTCATGAAGATTGAGGTTGTCCAGGTTAGGGCTGTTCCCGATTTGACGATTTGCCGGTTTTGCCTACATAGAAGACATCGAAGTTGCTTGCCCACGTGGACGCGCGGGCAAAGGATTTATGGGATCTCTGCGAATAAATTTCGCATCCGACCCTCTGAAGCACTTCCATCGATTATGCATTAATATTTGAGTGTGCCCTCCTTAACAGCTATGGTTCATATCGAAGTTGTCCGCTCCTGCAATTCCACCCTCGTTAAAAAGCAGCCGCTAGTTGCTGTCTTCGTCGGCGGCACTGCTGGCATTGGAGAGTCCTCCGTACGTGCTCTAGCCGCTACGCATTCCGTCCAGGGAAAGGGACTCCGTCTGTACATCGTCGGCAGAAATGCGGACGCCGCTGAGAAAATTATATCTGACTGTGTTCGCATATGCCCGGTGGGGCAGTTTCGGTTTGTGCCAGCAGAAGACCTAGCTCTGTTGAAAGATGTCGATCGTGTCTGTGCCGAGATCGTACGGGCTGAGGAAAATGAGAACAAATATGGTGAAACTGCGAGACTGGACATTTTGGTCATGAGTCAGGGATATATATCCTTTGAACCGCGAAGAGGTACACCATTTCTGCTTCTTCTACCTCGTCTTAACCTTCATGCGCAAGAAATATATTCTGATGATAATTTGATTATTAATTACAATGGACAGAAACAAAAGAAGGGCTCGACACGCTTCTGTCGCTCCGGTACTACTCGCGCATGCGCTTTATCATAAATCTTCTCCCTCTGCTTCTTGCATCTCCGCTTCCTGCACATGTGGTCTCGGTCTTCGCTGCAGGGCGCGAAGGAAAATTCTATCCAGAGGACCTTTCGCTTCGCGACCCTGAGCACTACGGCGTCTTTATCAATATCTCCCACGTCGCGTACATGACGACTTTCTTCGTGGAAACCTTAGCCACACGACATCCCGGGCAGCTCAGCTTGGTGCACGTCTACCCGGGTTTGGTCATGACAAACGAATTTCAGACTGGACGTTTTCCGTTATGGTTTAAGATGATGTGGCGCTGGCTAGTGGCCCCCATAGTGTGGCCATTTTCCGTCCCGTTACGTGAATGTGGCGAGCGGATACTGTTTCTTGCAACGCCTCGATTCCCGGCGTGGCAAACAACAGAGGTGGGAATAATTGCGCAGGAAGATGATTCTGCCTCTGTTGAGGGAAATGTTGCAATAGCAATTGGGTCGGACGGCAATTATGGTAGCGGCGCCTATGCTGTCAACTGGAATGGGGAGACGATCCCGACAGAGAAAGCATACAAGAGATTTCGGGAAGACGGCCTCGCTGAACGAGTCTGGGATCACACGATGAAAGCTTTCGAGGACATTGAGGCTGGGAATGTCTTTACCGGCTAATTGCTTTACTTGATTTGAATATCGGATAAGGTGGTCAGAGAGGCGAGTCGAAGGTGGATGATGTTGCTTTGTCTAGCAATTTGGGACGTTCAGGTCGGCTTTCACCCTGACTTGCTGCTACCGTATAGCAAAAATCTCTGATCGTGCTCTGATGTTTGGTCAGAGTCGCTCTGTCAGCAGTTTGCAGAGGCTCTCCCCGAAATTCTGTCGGTCTCTGACGACCCGGGAGTGCGAGTCAGTGAACACAGCTAGTGACAAAACCCATACATGCCAAAATAATTTGGACAGAGTTGCTTAATCAATGTGAGTCTGCGGCCGCGGCCCACACGGTCATCTGCAGCACTTGTACATGGCGAGTATCTAGGACAGTCACTTGATGTGACTCGCTGGGGAAATATTGACAGTTCTTGGTTTGACAGATGCACAGTAGAAGTGGACCCTGGACCTCCTTCTAGCGGTAGTCCTCAAACTTCAGGTAACTATAATATATACACTGACATGGTATTGTTGTTTTCAAATGGAACGTACATTAAACTCGTAGGAGAGCTGTAATTATCATGGTTCACAGAACCCCATGTACGTTAGTAGTCCAACTCATAATCACAACTTGCTCAACAATCCCACAGTTCATTGCGATCCACGATGCCGAATTGCCGATGCGAACGCTTATAAAGCGACAACGATCTTGTCCAGTCGGTTTCCATACCTGTCCTGATCAACCCAAATGCATTATCACCCTGCCACGTAGCAGGGACGTCCTAGCAGGCTTGTCCGGCTCAGAGTTACTAGTCTGCTTGTTATTGCTATTTTGTGGTCTGCCTCCGATATGGTTAACCTCAGCGAATGCACCTAACTCAACAGTGTCAGTGCCGCACTTGTATATGGGCCAGGGTTGGGTCTGTTGGTGAGAGAGAGACTTGGAGCAGTAATTACGAGGGCGGGATCATTGGCCAATGTTATTTGATGATCGCGTGACGTCATTCGGCCCTAACCCATCCCATGCGGGCATTATTTCCAGAAAATCGGCCTAAAAATCCACTGTTCTAAGCCAAAACGTGATCCCGTAAAGCGTACGATGAAATACATCCAAAGTAAAAATCGTCATCGTCGGCGCCGGCATCAGCGGGTGCGCCACATATCTGTCGCTCAAGAAGCACTTACCTGGACCCCTACTACCAGCCGAGGACCACACATACACCATCTACGAAGCCTATGACACCTCCCGGGACACGCCGTTTAGAGAACGCCCAGTGGGAGAGATGTATTCAGCAACGCTGGTCGTCGGTGGCGGTCTGGGGGTCGGCCCAAATGGGCTCAGCGTGCTGAAACGCCTGGACGAGAATCTGTTCCGTAACGTCGTGTGTGGGAGATATCCGTACTCGCATTTCAAAATGAAGAACTCGTACGGATGGAATCTAATGTGTCTCGATGCCACCGGAGGTTCGTCGAATTCGCCAATGAACTCGGTAGCCATGAGCCGCAATTCGATCTGGAGATGTCTAAGACAGCCGATCCTGGAAGGGATCATCGTCGACAAGAGGGTCTCGCAGGTCGTTACAAACGAGGAAGGCAGGAATATCGTTAGATTTACGGACGGAAGTGATCCGGTCGTGGCCGACCTGGTCATCGGTGCCGATGGCCTGAAGAGCACCGTGAAGAGGGCGGTGTTTCCGGAAGCAAACGACGATCCGTATCCTCCTCGTTACGAGTGAGTCATTTGCAATGTTTAATAAGCACGATAACGACTTTACTGATATCCATGCCAGAGGCTTTGTGGGAGTTGGTGGCTTCATCACCCCCTCAGATCTCATCAAAGCCAACATAACCCCTGGCTCCATGACCCTAGTCTTCGGCGGAAACGGCTTCTTTGGTTACCTCTTCACGGACACGTCAGCATCAGACCCGAATCGTGACTCCCCATACCATCTCTCGGCGTCCGGCGACACAGTCACCTGGTGGTCGACGTACTCCATCCCAGAATGCCCTGACCCAAAGACCATCAACAAAGAGGATGTCTCCCAACAGCTGCGCAAGCGGCACGGAAACTGGCGAGACCCCGTGGTCAAGGAAATCGTGCGCTCTGTCCGTGTAGCGACGATGTATCCCGCATGGACAACGCCAGAGCTGCCGACCTGGGAACGGGACGGGTTGTCCTGCTCGGTGATGCCGCGCACGCATTGCCCCCGACTTCCGGGCAGGGCACGTCGCAGGCCCTCGAGGACGTAGAGTCCTTCACGTTGTTCCTGTCGCACTATCTCAGAAAGGCATACCACAATCCTCTCCCTTCACAGGCAGCCACGGAAAGGCAAGCCATCAAGATAGCCGCGAAGAGGCACATGGATCTGCGACATCCGCACGTCCAGGCGATTCTCCACCACGCGAAACAGATGCAGCTGAGCAAAGGGAGTCTGAATATCTTCCAGGAGTTCCTGATGTACTTTATTCTCTGGATAGTAGGTGAGTGGATAGCCTCCGTTAAGTGCACGAGCGGCTGAATATGTTGTTTGTTAACGCAAATTTGTGGATATCAACAGGACTCGTCTCCAGCGGAAGTCCAGCGAAGGAAGTCTTCAACTACAACATAGCTGAGGAAGTTGAACGGGTGTTGGCGTCTGAGACATGAGACAAATCTGAGAATTTGACTACTTTTTTGTGCCCCGGTAAATCTCTACTCTATTTGACTAGTTGGTCCAAAGATAGTTGATGTATCTAGTTTAGGCTGAGGTGTTTCCTTTCCGTGGTCTTCTCCTTGCGAGCTATTCACTGGGCGTTGAGAAGACTACTAATATCTAGTAACGTGCGTTAAAAGCAGCAAGGATGAAGATGAAAGCAGCGAATGACCCATATATCTATACTAAAAATGCCGTACTGATTGGCTGCAGTTCCATCGATTACCCTATTGATGCAAGTGCTCGTTAAGAGGCTGAACAAAGGGTTTGAATGTCCAATTTTCCCATACGAATGCGCACTCCCATAGGTACTGGTCGGACATAGTACAGACATAGTACATGGTTCTGCATACTAATCTGTGTCCGAAGTTTCAAATCAATGAATTTCACAGTTCATAGAATTTTACAAATTGACCCCAGATTTGTATCTTGCAAACTGAGCTATTTTGGTGTTGTCTGGGCAGTGTCCGAAAGTCCAGCAACACCTGGGAAGCTGCTGCCCCTACCGCCAAGCCGGAATCAGTTCCCCTAAGCCACTGAAAGCCAGTCCGATCTCTGACTGCGGCTGTCATGTCAATCGGCCTGCCGCATGGGAATAGGCCTAGGATTATATAAGGAATTCACAATCTACGTACCTTGCCCCTTATATCTTAAGAATAATGCAATTTGCAGAGTAACGATCAAGATGTAGTCGCGAAATACAGAGCCTAGGTACAGGAAGAAAACCTCTCATCCGTTTTGATTCAACTCAGATACTAATAAATACAGTTATACAGTTTCTTAAGAATCTGAACTAACAAACTGCCTAGGTATTGAAGCAGATCGGCAACTTCTAGCCCTGTACGACGAAAGAATTTCTTGACCTTGAGATTCGTTCTGCTGCCAGAGCATTTATCCAGATCGCAAGACGGACTGCCGCTTTATATATTTGCTCACTCACAATAGGAGCTGCACCTTCATAATATTCTTCGCCAAGATTATTCCGTTCCAGCCACGGAATACCATTTTTGAAAACAAATTCACAGTTCAGCCTGTTTGTCTCCTTCACCCACTGCATGGCACATTTTAGAGGTTTGAGGATTTCAGAGCACTCCGCAATCAGTGTCCTTTTTTGGTTATCAGTATACAGCCTTTCTGCCCATTCGGCCGCTGCGTCTTTTTCATCGTTATGCTTCAAACTGTGCTTTAGTCCATTTATTTTGTGGGGAATGTCGGTGTCCCAGATGCTATGGAGATTCTCTTGCGCACAGCGACTGTCAAAGCAAACCTTGATTGCGTTTCCTCCTCTGGCCGTCCCTTCCACGTGTAATGGCTGATGTACGTCACCGAGAAAGTGAATCAAGAACATCAGAGCTTCCTTCCGCTGGGTGTCGTCTACGCTGTCGTCGTTGACTCGATGTGTCTGTTCGATATGGGTCAATTAACAACGAACATTGTCTGGATAAGCGGACCGAGGGATGAGCTAACCATGTTTTGAATAGCGGATACTATGCATCCTTTATCGGAGCAGTCTGCCTCATAAGCGACATCGCAGGAATCTGGTGGATTGTCCAATGCATCTTAAGAGGAATATTAGCTTGATTTAAGAACCAAAGAAGTATGTATCGTACCGATATAGTGCCATGGTCGTGTATAAGGACGTTTCTGCTTTACCGTGTCGGCCCAAGTTGCCGCATCTGAAATATCGTAGCCTTCATCATTGGAAAGGAGATCTTTTACAAGCTGAGATCCCTCCTCAGTGAGGTATTTAGCTGCTAGATAAGCAACCGTGCGGTGTCCAACGTCTCCCCATCCAGAAATTGGCTGTAATATACAGCAGAAGTGTAAAAGGGCAAAAAATAAAAGAAAATGGCGCATGTTGATGCTATAAAAGAAGTCATGCAGTGGGATTTGAAACCCATATTATTCTTATCACAAGGAAAAGAACATGAGCTGAGACTAGAAACAAGCTCTTGGAAGAATGTTGGCTCGGACATTATAAATTATGTCCAAACCAGTTATTAGAAGCTCATCACATAAAATCTGGATTATGCAAGTGTGCAATCATGCATTATGCATTATGCGAGCTTAATCGCGTGGTCAACCGGTCTGGGTTGATCCCGCAGTCAGCATAATAGGCATGTGTATGAGTTGCATGTATTGATCGTATTAATCAAGCTACCGCACGCATTGTCGTCTGGCAATTGTGGGGAGCCACGTTGGATGCGTCTTACCGGTTCTGCGGGTTATGCTTGGGTGAAGGAAGGATCGTCTTCTTGACACGCGAACACGAACATCCGACGCGAAGCGGAATATCGGCTAAGCCGTGCGCCTGTCTGCTCACACCATACCTCACCATCAAATCTGAAGATCTTCATAACGTGCTCTCGACAGACCTGACCTGAAAATGCACACCAAATTTAGAGCTTCGTGAAGAACTGTCCAGACTCTCTTTCCTTTGAATACTTGTGTGCATTAAGCCCTATTTGTTGTAAATCTAATAAGGTTGGAACAAGAGCTACCAGTGAAAGATCGCAATAATGGACTTTCCAACCTGGGGTAACTGGCGCTCAAGGCGCCTTTGTCTCTCACTCTAGAGAAAAATGTTCCGATATTAATGGGTAAGGCGCCTGGTATTCGAATCTTCGCTTCTAACCATGCAAGTTCCGAGATTCTCGGGATGGGGCACATCCCTGTTCGGGGCTGTCAATTACTGGGGCGGCATCGAGAACAGTCCAAAAATGCTCGCAGGATACGGACACACTGTGATTGTGACAATTGGGAACGCGCCTGTGAGTTGTACACTCAGCTTACATCTAAGAAGTATATACCAGTAAATAAAACATCTTACATGTATGTTCGATATACAGGTTCACATGGTATAACTTGGACGGATAGATTCGACGTTGATTCTATCGAAGTCGACTATGGCGACATATTTCCCAAAAAGCGTAAATAATGTAGCCCAACCTCTGGGCGAAAAGTAGCTATTATCTTCACACAGGACCGTAAGGAAGGATTGGAAAGAATGGGAGTGGAGCGAAAGAAACCAGTTCATTTCATTTGCCATTCTCAAGGAGGAGATACCTCCGCTACTTGCTCCATCTTATGGAACATGGCTCGCGACAAGTCGCTGACGCGAACACTCCAGCGCACGGAAAAACTTCGCACGGAACGCTGCAAGTGGGCGATTTCAGTGTAAACTATCGGGACGCGGGAACAACCATCATTGATGCCGTGCAAGACTTCTTCAGGGTACGCACACTTACATGAACGTTTAGCTGCTCTGATGAGAATAGACAGCGAGTACTGAAGAAAAGACTAAACTAATTGGCCGCCTGTTTGCGACGTTGTCATTCGATGATCCAGATCGCAGAACGTATGACCCAACTTGACCACTGGGGAATCAAAAGATGCAATAGAGGAACAGGGACAAAAGACCTTTCCCCGAAATGCGAGAGAGACTGGAATCTCTAAGTTGGCAATCCAGGGCCGGACCAGTACGCAAGTGGATTGACTCGTAACTCAGCGGACTCAAGCACACCACACACTAGTTCACTTATCAGGATTCATTTATTACGTCATGGATGCTGTTTGCGGAGGATTTATGATCCACTAACAGGTTCAGCCTCACGCAGCGTGGCGCAATCACGACCTCCGCATTCATTCCCTGAAAGGAAGCCGAGAGGAAATGCAGAGCAAAGAGCTACCAGAACACCAGTTGGCCACGGTTCGGTACAATCTCTCGAGATTGGTGGTCTCACGCGCAACAGTAGTCCCACCAGCAATCAGATTGTTGCCAAAGCGTTGGTTTCAGTTCCACTTGGGGGAGGCAGCGCCGATGCCCGGTATGGAATCAAAGGATGCTTCTTCTCCGCCGGACAAGGGCATGGATGCGGAACTACAACAGGGCATTTAACTTCCTGGAGAGTAACCCTCCGGAGGAGAGACTAGATGTTCAGCTGCCTCTGCAAAGAATTTGCAACTAGAAAAGGCACTTTTCACTGCGGTATAGTTTATGCTAGTTGCATGTATTCTTGTTCAGAAATAGCTAACGGTTTCCGCTGTTATAGGTACCCGTCATTGTTATCTGACAGTTTTACCGGGACGGTGACTGTAGTGACGTGTCCCGGTAATATCCATGAATCTGCAGCATTACGCCACTTTACTTCAATCGTCGCAGATGCTAGGCAATACCCGTCTACGTATAATCTGGCATCTCGCATTCCGGATTATGGCCACCACTAAAGGCTTTAGAGGCGCGTTTAATGGGAGCACGAAGCAGTCAGATGGAGGAGTGAAGTATATGTCTCGGGATGGTAACAAGGTAACAGTCGTCGTCGAGGCCGGATTCAGCGAGTACTATAGCAGCCTCTGTAGACGCAAGGACATGTGGATCGATGGTGACGGTGTTAAATGTCTTTATATTGCTCTGTCTTACTGAGAAACTGCGGTTCAATAATCCTACTACTGAGTACCGGAGTATCGGAGATATGGACGCTGCGATTGATCTAATGAATGCCGTTATGAATGAGGCGTTGGATTTGAACAGCTCGAACAACCGCCAGGCTCCATTTTTGTACCGAGGCCACAAGTGGGCTGAGGAGCGGAAGGAACGTTTTCATTGAAATCTGGCGAGCTGGTACCAGTATTCGTTCTAAATACGTGAGCGGTACCACCAAGATTAACTTTAGGAGGCTAATTCTGACGTGCACAACTCTGCAGTACCTGATTCAAAATGGGCACACCTGTGATGATCTTCCTACCACGCTTGGAATTAAGATAAGTGATATCTTTCCGGATAGTGCATGGCGAGCTGTAAACATCCCAGACAAAGTTATTCCATTTAATGCGACTGCTTATGTCGAAGCACTTATGCGGGCCATGTGCTCAACTGTAGTACATCGCTTTGAGATGTTCATCGAAGAAGGGGAAGGGGAAGGGGTAGGGGAAGTAGGGCTGGACACGAATAAGGATTTTGCTTTATTCGTAAGTTATTCGGCTTGTTTTAGCAATTCGTTAAATTGTGTTGGGTTAGGGTGCCGTCTATCAGTATTCGGTTCGATTCGTAATTATTATTAGGGATAATATCACAACGCCCCTAGGCATTTTTGATATTATGAAACTTTTCAATGTGACTTTTGATATTATCGCTTATTATTAATTGGGGGTAACTAACCTTATTCTAACGCACCAATCAAGTGTGAGAGAAGAGTAAGTGCCAACCACATTTGCAATGCAGATAAGGGTCAATTGGCATGTAACGCCACAGTATCTTTATGCTTCTTGCAACAATAAAGAGAACGCATTTTAGAATGGATCATTAGAGCTCGCCATTTCCCGCGAACTCACGTACATGAAGATATCTGGAGTTGGGATAACAAATGCTATCAGTGCGCGTGGCGCATTTACTCTTAACTTTATTCGCTTATCGGCAGGCTCTCAGTCTAGCTATCTTCCACGAAGTCGGGTGGATCCTTTAGGCGCCAATACTGTCAGAGTCACCCGCGGCATAAACCAAGACGCATCGGGTGATTCACTTGGACTGGGGCTACTGGATCGAGTAGGGCAGGGGCAGGGGAGGCGGCCAGGATAGAATGCGTGTTCGAGAGAGTTTATTGGCACACAAGCCGGACGCGTAACCGGCCGGATAAGAGTTCTTGGGGCATCTTGTGCTGAGCGTCCATGGCGTCCTGGCAGGGGGACCAATGGGCCACACACATACCGCTGCCACACCACTCAGCCAGCAACGCTCACGTGGAGGACCCGGCGGTCCTGTCGCGATATGCTGACCTATGTCGGCGCAACTTGTGGCCGACGGCGCACGCCGCCTCTTGCACACTTTGCTGTGTGTACGATTATCTCACACGCCATTATCAATCACAATGACAATCTGCTGCGACAGCGTAGCGCGTATTGTCGATGTTTCGGGCGTCAGGCATTCAGCTGTTGACCGAGACATGGCTTCATGTTAGTCTCTGGTTTGCGCAGTGGTTATCGGTCTGTTACACAATTACGGTTCGTCTCTTAAATTCACTAGTCCCTTGAGCTGCGCAAGCTTAAAGCGCGGACCACTTAGTTGTCGCGGGTCTGATCCTGATCTTATCGGGCGGGCTTTCCAATGTCAGAAGACCTTCACCAAGTCGCCGTATCCGGCGTTGGCTAGGCGCCACAGATGTTATACGGCTCTTTCGTTTGGCTTTGTGCAGGCTTTGGGTCGAATTGGACAGTCCTATATATTGTCGACTCCTTCGACAGCATTGTTATCTCCGTCCATTAGCCGAAGTCGCAAAGCGTTGAGGTTCAAGATCCCTAACTGGGTCACTTGATCTTCTTGATATCCATTGACTTTTTGGCGACTTATTGGCGATTGAAGGTCATTTTGTGCATCTCTCATTCAAAGCCTTGGAACACGATCCGCATTAGGTTGGGCTAAGTTATTCGCTGCACATGCAGGAATTGTTGTCTACAGCAACCTAACGTAATTTAGATGGCTGAGCGCGAGACACTGGCTGCTGTCATAGCGACCACCGAGAACTCCATCGATGGCAGTGACTCTGTCAGCGAAAAGAAGGACGCATATATCACAACCGAGTCTGACCTTGACGGAAAAGATGAAATTATATATACGGTTGCGGAGAAGGAGAAGATGTATGCGTTTATTGCCACTGTGGAGAATTTACGAGATATTCTTGATGAGGACCCAGATTATATTTTGGACAAAATGCGGTCATTGACTCTAGAGGAGTCGTTGAAAATATTGGAGGAAGCGGCAGAGTATCACAAGGAGGACGTGATTTTTCCGGATGCTATGATGCAGCGGATCAAGATCCTTGTGCAAGGCGAGCCAGGTAGTGGCTTGGAGCCGTATTACTACCAACTTGAGACCCGACTTCAGGCAGCGCTGCTTAAGTTTCACTCCCCATATCCTGAAGTACGCGCCGTTGTACGACCGACGGATGATCCAACGATGCCATGCGAGACGTTCCGTGCCTATGCAGTCGGTATATTCTGGGTATGCTGTGCGTCTTTTATTAATCAAATGTACGCCGAGCGCCAGCCTTCTATCACACTTAATGCAACGGTCCTTCAGATTCTGATATACCCCTCGGGAAAATTTATTGCCAAAGCGCTCCCCAAATGGACTATCAATGTCTTTGGCCAAAAATTAGCGTTAAATCCCGGACCTTGGACATTTAAAGAACAAATGTTTGTCACAATTATGACAAATGTTGGTGGTGGTAGCACAAATTTCTTCCACTATGGTCTTGTCATGCGCTTGGGAATATTTTTTGATAACCAATGGGTTCAATATGGCTTTCTCTTTCTAATGGCATTTGTCACTCAGTTCTTCGGTTTCGGTCTTGCCGGCGTCATGCGTCGCTATGTCGTCTATCACACCAAAGCAGTCTGGCCAACTGTGCTTCCCATTCTGCAGCTTAACAGGGCGCTTCTGCTTCCTGAAAATAGTCAGAGCATCAATGGGTGGACAATCTCTAAGTACAAATTGTTCTGGATTAGTTTTATTGCAATGTTCTTCTACTTCTTTGTTCCGGATTATCTCTTTACGGCTCTATCGACTTTCAACTGGATGACTTGGATCGCGCCAACGAACAAGAATCTGGCCTTCATCACCGGTTCGAAGATGGGGCTTGGAATTAATCCCTGGACGACATTCGATTGGTCGGTCATCAATTACACTACACCTCTTGTGTTGCCATTCTTCTCTGCACTCAACAAATATATAGGTGTTTGGATCGGAGCGTTCATCATCATCGGTCTGTATTGGTCGAATTACAAATACACTGCATATTTCCCACCGAACAACAGTAATGTATATGACCGCACCGGTGCAAAGTATAATCTCACCAAGATTATCAGCAACCACGTATTTGACGCCGAAAAGTATCGAAACTATTCTCAAGTCTATATTGGTGCAGGCAACATGACGATGCTCGGCGCTTATTATGCATTATACACTTGCGCTTTCTGCTACATCATGTTAAACGAGTGGAAGACTATCAGAGACGCGTGCAAGGGCTTTTACCGGAGTCTCAAGGACCGCAAACTGTCCAACTATGAAATGTTTGACGATCCGTTCTCCCGAACGATGCGCAAGTACAAGGAGGTGCCTGACTGGTGGTTTATCGCTACCTTGATTATTGCATTCTGTGTTGGAGTCGGTGCTATCGTTGGGTATCCAACGCGCACACCTGTCTGGGCTGTCGTTGTTGTAATATTGGTCAGCATCGCCCTCGTTATTCCAACTACGGTTATCTTTTCGACTACAGGATATTTGATTCCCGGCGACACTCTAACTGTCATCATTGCAGGCTATATGGTTCAGGGTAACGCTATGGCGTCATTGATTTGCCGCGTGTTTGGCTACAACACTGACGAACAGGCCGAGACCTTCATTGGTGATCAGAAATTGGCTCATTATGCTCGGTTGCCACCTCGAGCTGTTTTCCGAGCGCAGATGACTGCGACGTTGTTACAGTGCCTAGTAACTACGGGAGCAGTTTCCTGGCTGATCAACAACACTCCAGACCTCTGCACGAGCACACAGTCAGCTCGTTTGGTATGCACATTCCCGAACCAGCTCTACTCCAACACACTCTTGCTTGGCGTTATTGGACCACATCGAACTTATGATGTTATTTATCCCGCATTGAAATACGGCTTCCTTGTTGGCGCGGTCGTTGGCATCGGGTTTTGGGCTCTGCGTCGCCAGTACACGAAATACCTCAAGTACGTTCATCCAGTGCTTATCCTGTCTGGAATTACACGATACGGCGCTACCTACAATCTTTCCTATTACACGCCGGGTATTTATTTCTCCTTTATTTTCATGTATTATATCCGACGTCGGTACGTCATGTGGTGGACCAAGTACAACTATATCTTGTCGTCGGGCCTCACAGCGGGGATGGCGTTTAGCGGAATCCTGATTTTCTTCGCGCTCCAATACACTGGGCATACAATAAAAGGTTGGTGGGGCACGACGGTCCAAACCAAGGGCGTAGATGGCGCCGGCATAGCGACGTTGCTTAAAGTTCCAGACGGAGGATTTGGGCCGCCAGTGGGATCATGGCAATAGATTCGCTCGTTGGTCGTGTCTGTAAAGGCAATGCTGGCGTACATTAAAGTTGTCGTCACTTAAATTACTTCAGCTTGAGTTACGACACGTTTTATTGACGAGGTGATGTAATGTTATTAGATTTCCAACGGAGAAGGAGGTTTTTGCGAGGCTTCAGATATTAACGAGTTACGTGTCTTGCGTTTAGAATAATATACTTTTATTGAAGGTCAAAATCGGTCAAGGTGTCTTGCCATGAGTTATTATGCCCTGCACACTAGTGGTGGAATGCATATGCAGTGCATGTTTATTAGTAAATAGATGGAAAATTAATTATGGAGCATATTTAGTTCACCACGGCTGCGAGTACTTGCTATGATTCGCAATTTGCAATACGGTCGTCTCCCCAGTGTAGTCTTTTTCCGTAGAACGGACGCCTGCCAGAGGCAACGAACGTGCTCAGACCGGTCGACGATGACAGGGTAACTATTTCCCTCACCTCACTAAGAGTGTTGAGCAATTGTTGACAGAAAATTACTAGGCAGAAGTGTGCAGGAGAAGCGTTCCTTGGGTTTTTTGCACTAGTCGGAGTTTTCTCCGAGCGGCCATAATTCAGCCACACCACTACGCTAATATTCTCCTATACCGATTTCGGGAACGATGTTAGAGGCAGACGGACTTTCCAATCCTGTCCGCTGGATATGGCTAGCAGCGTCTCGGCTATTGACGATCTCGTCTATTTACATAAATAATGGTTCGTCCCGCCGACCTCAGTCTAGTGACCTTTGCATCCTTCATTTTCCAGCCTAATCGCCGCTACACGACTTAGCTGCTACAATGTCATTGAACCGATCTTTTATTCTTAACTCGGGCCATTCGATTCCAGCGGTCGGATTTGGAACATGGCAGGCCAAGCCTCACGAAGTCGAGCACGCCGTCGAGACCGCACTTCGCGTCGGATACCGTCACATTGACGCCGCTGCGATTTACCGAAACGAAACTGAGGTCGGCCAGGGAATCAAAAACAGTGGTGTTCCTCGAGAAGAGATTTTCATTACTTCCAAGCTATGGAATTCCAAGCATCGCCCCGAGGACATCGAAGGGGCCCTCGACAAAACCCTGCGCGATCTTGGAGTCGACTATCTTGATCTTTACATCATGCACTGGCCCGTTGCTTTTCGCCCAGGTGATGAGTGGTTCCCGCTGGACAAGGATGGCGTATTTGAGCTTGATACGGTCTCATATGTCGAGACTTACAAAGGCTTGGAAAAGCTGCTTTCAACTGGCAAGGTCAAATCTATCGGGGTGTCGAACTTCAATATTCGTAGGCTGCAAGAGATTCTTGACAATTGCACTGTCGTTCCTTCTGTCAACCAGATTGAAGCCCATCCCTATCTGCAGCAAGCCGAACTCTTCGAGTTTTGCAAAAAGCACGACATCCTTGTTGAGGCTTACTCCCCGCTCGGTAACAATACGACCGGTGCACCGCGAACAGTCGACGATCCTAAGGTTCACGAGATCGCTGACCGGTTAGGTGTCAACCCCGGCCAAGTGCTCGTTAGCTGGGGTGTCCAGCGTGGGCAAGTGGTCCTGCCCAAGAGTGTTACCAAGTCGAGAATTGAGCTGAACTTCCAGGATTTTGTTCTCCCGGAGAAGGAATTCCAGCAGCTGAACGACTTGGAGTGTCACAAGCGGTTTAACTTTCCAGCACACTGGGGTTATGATATCTTCGAAGAAGCTGGAGACGCGTTTGTCAAGAAAGCAGCGAAGGAATGGGCCATTAAGAACAAGCAGTAATTCGATATGAAAATGTCATATTGTTGTAATTAGCTGATAGTGTTTGAATTATTTAGAGTGGATGGCAATAGTTTCAAAATTGCGATTGGTAGATCTAATTCGTGTCTATGATGTTCAGAACTTCTCGCGTGATAAATTTACACCTGCCGGCATATGTATACTTGGCGCCTGTACTATTGGTTGACGTTGAGAAAATGTCAATTGTCAAACCAATTTATAAATAGATTTGATAACTGCTTCTAATTTTCAAGTCAAAGAAAGAATCTTTGCGATTACTTGTTGCGTGCGTCCAACGAAATCTACAGAAAATAGGCAATCTCGAGTAACCTAACCCATTTTGGGCCGGCTGACAGAAGCTGACCTCAGACAAGGATAGTAGATATTTTTTTCGAATAACGACTTAACTGGGGACCATTTCTACAACTGTGGCTTCTGAGCGACGCTCTATTTTTGCGACCTTAAGATGATTATAACCAGCCATCCGATGAAGCATGAGGCGTAAAAGTAGTGAAATATCGACCACATTGCATTTTGTTAAACTGTCGCAACAAAGACGACCACGGGTACAAAAAAAATCAACCCCAAAACCAAGTTAAACTGCTGGACAGTATGCTAGGCATATACGATTTGCTCAATGCTTGTCGGTATTCTCCATCGAAGCAACCCTGTTCCTCATATTCGCAAACATCTCTTTCATCTCCTCAGGGGTCCTGGTCTGGGGCGGAACATTGAGACCTCTCTGCACTCCTTGCCTTGCAGCGATCCGGTCGACCCACTTTTGCACGCCGGGCCACTCGCCTAGATCTATAAGCAAGCGCTCTGCACCGCGCACCCAGGAGAAGTTGGCAATGTCAGCCAAGGTGAACTTGTCACCAGCCAGCCAGTCGTGAGACGACAACCGGATCTCGAGCACGGAGTAAAGTCGTTTAGTTTCATTCACGTAGCGCTCAATGCCATAATCGGAGCGCACTTTTGCAAACGCAACGAAGTGGTTTGCTTGTCCTGCACTCCTGGGTCAGTGACGTGAAAATGGTGCACTTTCAACCGTACCAGACTTACCTTGCATGGGCCCGATGCCGCCCATCTGGAACATCAGCCAGCTAAGCATTTCGTAGTAGAGATCCGAGCCGTGCGGGTAGGATATTTTGTAATCCTTGTCGTATTTGTCAGCGAGGTAAAGCATGATAGCTCCGCTCTCGAACACGCGAAGATCGCCGTCTTTAATGGCCGGGATCCTTCCATTGGGGTTGATCTCGAGGAACCACGGCTCCTTTTGGATCTCTGTCATAATATTGATTTGCTCGGTCTTGTAAGTGAGGCCAAGTTCCTCGAGCGTAATGGATGCCTTGTGGCCATTGGGCGTGCCCCAGCTGTAGAGGGTCAAGTTGTTTGCCATGTTGGTTCTCAGTGGAGTGGACGTGAATTGACGCGCAAGAGTGTTAAGCCTATAAGCTGAAGAGAACGCAAACCTGGAATTCATGCAGAGATATACATATGGCTATCGTGGCGAGGATCTGCCCTAGAATCAGTAGTCATCCTCCCCGTGCCGGAGCGGCGCAGTAGTCAGAATTGCAGCACGGGCCAACACAATAGGTTTGTATCACATAAGCATTAAGCACCGCTACATCAGCCATGAAACACGCTTGTGGTGCTCCGGCTATGACCTGGGAACTTACTGGGACCGCTGATATAAGCACAAGCCGAATAACAGGGGGAGCATGGTCGCCTTTTAATAACCTGTGGCAACTTTTAGTGTTATTTAGAGCTGGGGAGTTGAATGGAATGCAAAGAGGGAGTCCGCATTTTGTCGCATATACTTTAGCCCGCATTCGAGGGATCGGCGAAGACCCGAAATACTCCGCATTTTGAGATCGTCGGTGTACTCACCGTACCCCGCCCCGAGACGTCTTGCGTTATGTCTGTCAGTATTTCTGGCTTCAATCTACTGATGGAGAGATGGTTTGAATTCCGTCGTCTGGTTCCATTCGTGAACAGTAGCACCGATTACCCCTCGACTTTCGAGCAGCAATGATGTCCAGACTAGTGACTGAAATTGATTCCCACGAATGGTACGAGCAGTCGCCTTCTCATTATGCTCATAGTATTTCCAGGCTGAGCTCGGTATCTGCCTCTGAGTCAGAAGCTAATCCTACGCGGCGCCAGAGGCAATATGCCGAGAAAAGACAGTCAGAAGATGAGAGCCAGAGGCCAGAGACTACTGCATGCAAGAAAATTAGAAAGAATAGTACTCGCGCCTGTGACTCTTGCAAAAGGTAAAGCTCTGCGATGTGTTGATGGGCTTCGAATGGCGCTAATCGCTATCATGTTAGGCGGAAAGTTAAGTGTGACGGGACACTGGTATGCTATGGCTGCAAAGGTATATTGTCAATAGTGAGTGCTAACCGCAGTAGCCATGTATGCGATGCGTGACCAACAAGATAGATTGTACATATAATGAAAAATACACACGCGGCGTGTATCCAGCACCTAATTTGTCGTCCTCGGCCATGTCCCTGGCTCCAAATATCGACGGGCACCAGGTGCCTCTAAGCGACCAGACTGCTTCCATGACTGTCATCAGCAATCTTGACAATACTCTGAGCGACCCTTCATTGATCGATACATCATCTAGCCGGGTTGCTAGTCGAGAGGGAAGTCCGGGGGCTGAAGAGCGGCTCCACGAGTCATTCTTGGGCGGGAGTTCGAATTTGCTGTACTCCCACGCTGCTAGAGTTCAATTGAGCCAGTCGGGTGGAGAAAGACCAGTAGAGTCGGCGCATATAACGCATGTCGATGATGTACCGGATGACGCTTCGTTGTTAGAACAAGACACAGCTAGGGTTCTCGATGCAACGCTCTATAGTGATATCGGAAGGCGTAACGACAGCGTCTCAGAGCCAGCCATGCCAAAAAGGACAAATAATCAGCACCGACGACCTAGGGGGTCTTCGCGACGTTTTTGGTTTTCCGAATCGGCTGCAGGTGAAATTGACGCCAAGGTTCTGTCCCTACCGTCGAAATCGTTTGCCATGCAGCTTGTGGCGTGGTATTTCGACAATGCGAGCCCTACGTATCGGATACTACATCGACCATCAGTAGAGCACTGGATTGAATGTGGATTTTATGCCGATGACGAGCCGTTTGATAGTGGTGACGACGCGGTGGCGCGACCTGATCTTCATGCCAGCAGTACTTCGAAGAACGCCAATAATCAGAGTTTGTTGACGGACAGGAGTATTAGCGCGTTGCTGTTCAGCATCTGGGCTATGGGATGCCAATTTCCGGTTGGTGTGCGTGCCGGTAGCAAGCAGAAACGTATACTGCAGAGGAGGGCGGAGCAATTCTATTTAATAGCCGAAAAAGAGTTGCGGATGGTACAATCGTTAGTCGATCGACTGACTACACTACAAGCGCAATTTATCATGGTACGTCTCCGGTTGCTCTACATTGACACCTGTACCTAATATATATTTAGTGTCAGTATCTGCTCACAACGTCTCGGGTGAAAGCGTCCTGGGACCTGCTAGCATCTGTCAAGAACATCGCCAATAATCTGGATCTAAACCGCCGCAACTCTGGATACAAAGAGTCAAGCACAAAGTGTAATGATGTTCTGTACATAGAGCTCCGGAAGAGGGCGTTCTGGGCTATTTACACGCTTGAATCATATATGTGTACAATGCTTGGCAAGACATTGACGTTTTCAGATGAAGACATTACAGTCGGGCTTCCTGCGTTGACAGATGACTGCCGGGCATTTCGCACATCTCCAGCCGATGGGGAGGATGAGGAAGAAACTGAGCCGAATTTGATGTACACCCCCATTGCACACGCCAAACTGTCAAAGATTATTCGACGGGTATTACGAAGGTTATATTCGGATGTAGTTCCAGAGAATCAGGAGGACGTAATTGATGAGCTTGGTAACGACGTGCTCAAGTGGGTGGAAGAGCTACCGCCATTTTTACGCTTGCGATCATCTGGCGGGTTAAAGCTTCCATATTCTAGACAACTGGACGTCGTGAGGCTTGCACATGCACATGCATTAATCTTGATCTACAGACCTTCGTTGAATGTCGGAGGTCAGGGATCGTATAAGTCTAAAGTAAGCATTTCGTTGCGAAAGCAGAGCCATCAGGAGAAGTGCCTAGACGCAGCTCTAAGCGTGGCTAGGATGCGTGGGTTCAGAGACCTCTCAGGGTCGTACTGGTATATTTCGTACATATATTTTTCTGCGGCGACAGTGATGTTTGTGTTTCTTGCACAACATCCGAATTCGTCAAAGAAAAAGGAAATTTTGCAATGTGCGAAGAAACTATGCCAGATGGAAAGAATATTGGCAGCACAGAATGATATGGCAAGAAGATACGTCTCGGCGCTGACTGTGAGTGTTCGTGCGCGCATACGATGAACCGCGCTAATTTGTGATAATAGGAGTTGTGGCATCAAGTCCGGAAGCATTTGAAGCAACTTGAATCAGAGCCGATAGGAGCGCTTGCGACAGAGAATGCGCCGAGTTCAAATAATGATGGATTAAGTCATCAAGAATCGCCGGCGGCGCTCATCGTTCCGCCGCCCGTGTCGAATGAAGCCAGAGTGACAATTTCGTCGAACGGGTTAGCGGAGCAACCGTACGAAATGACGTCGTGGCTAGGCGACTTTGGAGAAACAGACATGGCGATTTACAGCGCCGCAAGTAGCGTCAGCCCTGACAGTGGTAGCACGACGTCGAGCTTTAACGGCGGACAGGACGACTTGAGCTCGCCTTTGATAGTTTTTGCAAATAGCACCACGCCACCTGGCTATGTCACTAGGTCGTCTGACAATTCGTATCCAATAAGTTTGTCGCTTCCGCCGTACTGTGAAATGTCTGATATTGGTGTCTCGTCCCAGCTGGACGCTGGCGTGAAACATGTACATCTGGATACAAGCGGCAACAATGACCTGGTACTAGAGAATACTCTAATGTTTGGAGATATTTTAGGGAATTTGCCCTAGTCGTTTCAAGGATCTGACTCGACTGTCTCGGCAGGCTTCGGCACGTTTTAGTGTAGGATGTGATTTTGTAGATCTCACTAGAAAAGGGGGACTGGGTTGAATAGATCGTGTGATGGTAGACATAAGAGACACTTTGATTATTTCCACATAAACAGTCAGTTGGGATTTTTTTACAAAGTGCGACACGTACAAGGCTTCATTGTTTTCTGGTCTTGCCGTAAATTCCTCGAACTTGTTAGCTCTCCGCCAAGCTCTCGACAATCACGAACTCGGAATGCTCGCTATGATTGGAATTTTGTCCGACGCCAGGAAACCGGGCAAGGGTTAAATCATATTGCCAGCGAGTTATCGTAAGTTAAAGTTCTCGGGTAGCGTCCCCCTGAGTATAAAATATGCTACCGAGGAAGAGGGAGTGTGCCAAAAAATTACGGCTCCGAATATGACTCAATCGTCGCATTAAATTATATGTTGCGAGTGGTTGTGTCAACTATAAACTACAAGTACAAGAAGTATCGCCTGTCTGTGGTATATGTGTAGGGTGAATATGCCTTGATTCCCCACCTGCTGTCAAGCCCCCCACACGCCATGAGACACATGACTGGCAAAGATCCGGATTTGCAAAGTTTACGGCAGTTAGCCTACTCTGAAGCGAACGAAGCCCACTCTGACGACTGCCCTCTGACCAAAATAAATGGCAGCAAAAGTTGTCGATGAGGGACGGCATGTTGTATTATTGGGGAGGGCTATTATTCGAGATATTTCTTCCAGGCAATCTGTCAAAAAAGCGAATTTGTTAAGTTTAAGCAAAAGAAAATGTTTCCTGTAGTTACATAAAATACAGCGCAATAATATCAAACTCGATCGCGTGCCCGCCGCAGACGTCTTTTTACACCCGGCGTCGATCGTCGTCAAATGGCATAATTATGCCCTTGCAAGACAAAAATCGCGCAAGCCCGTTCTAGTAATCCTGATAACTCGTCACCCAGGCATCGTTAGTGACTGAACGAGTAATTGGGCGGGGTGCTTAATGCTCGCTTCGAGCCGCGATCTCGGCTGCGTCGAGCATTGTGAAAACGTCAAGGGTCTGGTACGGTCAGAATGAAGCGGTGGCTCCTCGTGACTGCGTCGGTCGTTTCGCGTGGTTCATGCGGCTGCAGGGGGGTTGATCCCAACTTCGCTTGCCGCGTTAGTGGTTGCCGTTAGTCGTGACAAGGGCTGCAGCAACTAAAGTCCTGTAATCTATCTATGTATTTATTCGGCGTCGCCGTTCGCCGGTCTCAGCAGCTCGACGCGAAGTGTTCGGTTGAGAGGCGTATTGGATTGGCTGCGCGCAGAGTCGGCAACTCAGTCCTGAGCCGGGTGCTGCACGCGATGACAGGATCGTGTGCTTGCCATGTGGCTTCCACATTGTGGGGCCATATCTGCATTTCGATCTGGACGCAAAGAGATGTGATGATTCAAATTAGGTCTCGATTGACTATCTAGTTATCGCTTCGTGACTTATTAAGCATTATATATTAAGTGTGATCCCTCCGTCCTGTCAGTAACACAGACAAAACAACAAAAATAGCAAAAGCAAAAGGAAAGCAAAAACCAGTGCGACACTTTTGTGCTCGAAACGCCATGCATAGTCAACGTAGTAATACAATAATGCCCCGAACAGTAACCCCCCCCCCCCCCCC
>JAJLTP010000065.1:0-16006 GCA_030568275.1 Lipomyces orientalis | reverse complement strand
ACCACTGCTGCTGCCGCTGCAGGGAATTCATGTACGGCGCGGGATTAACGTTATGATATGTTGGAAAGATGTATCCCTGCTTGGCATATTGTTGCTGTGGGTGGTAATACTGCACCCGTTGCGCATAAGCTGCCAAGTCTTCTCGCTCGTCTTCCCAGAATAGAGGCTCGTCGCCGTCATCAGGACCAACCGAGAACACGATCGCGCGGCGGCGGTCGTCAAACGAGCCGGTCGAGGTCGTAGACGCGGACGAAGCGTAAGAGCGTGACGAATACACCGACGATCGATCGGGCGAGACGTCGTCCTGGTCTCGCGCACGGTACCGAGCGTACTTCATGTGCTCTGAGTGCACTTGCATGCGCAAACTTCTGGGTACGTGCAAGCCCGCGCGACGGAGGAGAAGTTCCGTGTCCTGGACGGTCGCGCCTTCCAAGTCTGGATAGGCCGACGAGAGTTGTCGATGGGTCTTGGGACGGCGAATAAGCCGCTTGAGAATTGAAGGTGTCTGGGTCGGCGACGCTGCCAGTGTCGACGAAGTGCTAGATGTGGACGACAACGAGGATCCTGACGGGGAGGCGTGAATGTCGATAGCATCTTCGTCTTCTTCCTCACCATCTTGTTCAACTAAATTAGAATCAGCATGGGCCGGCCGCCATCGACAAGTTCAAGCTACTCACTGTAAAGGACGTCAAAAACAGGAATCTTGCGCTTCTTAGTGCTCGCGACCAGTTTGAGCGCACTGTCGTTACCAATAGGAAGCGCACCTGGTTTGCGGCCGAACCGACCTATCGCAACAAGTCGGTTGATTTGCTCGCGGGTTCGGACGGCCTTGCCGTCGATAAGAAGCGCTACGCCAGCGCCGCCGGTCAGTTTGAGCAAGGACAAGAACGGGTCGTGGGCACCGCCACAGAGAATGGGGAGAGCAGTGGTACGGGAGAGTGTGCAGGAAAAGATCGGGGTGTGAACGATGGCATTGTTCTCCGTCGTCGACGCGGTCGAGTAGAGCCTGATGCGGAAGAATAGGGTGTGGTGCGTCGGAATCGGAGTCTGCGAGACCATTGAATGTCGCGAGTGGGCAGGCGAGCAAGACCGAGAACAAGACAGAGCAAGTGGGAAGGTAGTAAAAGCCGGGAGGCAGACGGGGGATAGGCCAGGCGGACGCATATATAACACTTTTCTCGCGATGGACGAGCAGGTGAGGTCCCCCGAGGTACGAGCCGTAACCTGGGTCGTTGGCCGTAACCTGCACGCTAAAAAAGAGCGATGCCGCAAGTCACCGTTACCCGCGCCAGACGCTTCTAGCAACAAGCACAGTTAACGGACAGCAGCGCGCCCTGGCTACGCACGCACTAGTCCGCAGTTAGACGTGCTGGTAGTTGTTTGCAGAACAAAATTAATAATAGGCAAGACGGAAGTCATTACAGTACGATAGCTCGAGTGCTTGCTTCTGCTACGGGAACAGTATCACGATCCGAAACAAAAGATCCAAAACGGCAACTGGCGTCCAGAAGCAGGCCAAATCAGGCAATCACGCCGTTTGTGTCTTTCGACAGCGTAAACCTTGTTTGCATGGCTCAGGCTAATTTTAGGCAGTTTGAGTTTAATGCGCTGTCGCACCAGACGCGTGCTTCGGATTGCCGCACCGAGTACGAGTTGCCACGCAAACATCCGCGCCATAGTCTGCTGAATGTGAAAAATAAAAAGTATTGCTAGCGTCAGTAACTAGAGATGCGAAGTCGGCCGATGAGAAGGGGGCACCACCGGATAGCAGCAAGTTGGCAACTGCAGACTACGTCGTGACAACTAGCGCTCTGGATCCAGCCAACCACCATCGTGGGGAGCAGCCACCAGGGGCAATGGCGCAATGTGTGAAACTCGGACTCTGCGACCTGACAACTGGCTGGCCTACCTCGGCAGCGCAGAATATGGCAAGAGGCTCTAGGCGGCTGACGGACTTCGTGGCCGGTGACAAGGTGCATGAACACTAATTTTGTGACGGCCCGTCGTCGACTCCTCCTCTCCGCGACACTACCTAACCGCCGCCCAGCCTTCTTCCATCGTGGGATTTTCTACATGGCACATAATTAATGCGCGCCACGGCACATGACATATTTAGTGCATATGTTCGCCCCGTAGTTGTGGATCGCAGGATAATAATGCCGTGCCAGTTGGGTTCCCGTAACTGCATTTGACAAAGCCTTACAAATACCGCGTAACGTTATGTCATCCGCCGGCGGCCGTTATGTCATCTACTGTCGCTACGTCGCGTGTGTGCACTTTCTAAATAGTCGATACTCGATAGTAGTGTTATCTAAAAAAATATCAAGGCCGCTGGCATGTCTTTTAAGTCCTTTGGCCTTGGCTAGCCAGCCAGAGATAGTGGAGTGTCGACTGGCCCAGCGTGATTTAGACAACACAGTCTAGCGCGAGATCGTCATCGGCCAACTTGTCCCCTTATCAGTGACCAGCGGCTCATTCAGGTAACCATGATAGTCCCACACAAGGTACTCGCGCAAGTCGGCGTTTATATACACCATTTTGGACAGACTTTTCGCATTCGTTGTGCCGAGCGAGGATAAGAGGATGGTTAACCTATTATTCGCTCGCTTAGATTTCCCAGTCTCGAGCAACAGCGCATTAGAGTTTCGGCGTCGAACCTTGGATGCGGTCGCCCCTGTGACGTAAATTATTACGATGAAGTCTCTCCGTAGTCGTGAAGACTGACTAGCGTGTTATGGTCAAATTGCTAGTAATCGACCGAGGCTTGGATTGATTTATTAAAATAACTGTAACAGAGACATTGTGAACGACACCAATGGCGGCCACCGACTTGGAACCCTCTCTGGAGGAAGTAGACTGCTTAGCTATTAAAAAAAATTAAACTAAGCGATGAATGTGTCGAACGGAGCAAAACAATGCTGCCGTGCTAACTGTATTTCCGGTTACGACTTACGGATGTGTACGATCTGTATCCCGCCTCGTATCTGCACGCTTGAAAGCTGCTGTCTCTGTGTTGGCTGACTGGAGAGCTGCCGGACTCTCCGGAACAAGCGCAGGTGTGCAGGGTGGATTATTTTTAGCGAACGGCGCGTGCGTTCGCTGTGCCTGTTTGCGAGATAACCGGCATGGTTAGCGCCTAGGGCTGGGCAACCTACAAGCATCGGGCCCTGGATTACAAAACTAAAATCCGTCCTCGATACTTTCTCTGTCCCCGCTCTGTCATAACTGAGTCTGTCGTCGAACATTTCCGTCGAAGAAGAAACAAAGTCTTTGGACCTAGATAATCATTATATGATACCCAATATATATAGCCTTAACTCAGCATGATAAACAACGGCCGTACGCACACATGACAGACCAGATGACATCATGTCACCTGTCATCTGCAAGTGACAAACCCGCCCTGAGCTGAAGTTTCAAAGCCGCAAGTGATGAAACGCCGAACCCCTGCGCACTGCAAATGCGAGGAAAGTCGACATCGCTGAAATGGCTGTCGACCTTACTTTACTAGTGCCGATTGTGGCACTCTTGTCCTCACAGTGTGCCTGATTGCGGAAACTGTAATGATCTATCCGCGGAGATTTGCCCGTCCAAGGATTTAGCACTGCCAAATGTGGAGTGCGTGCAACAAATGTGCTGTCACTGTCACTGCAAGACTTTCTGCCTCTGGTCTAATTTGCCCCATGTTACCAAATGCAAGCCGTTTGATGAATAAGGACCGGCGCGAGATCCCAACAAGGTAGACTTCATTCACAGCATATCACAGACTGAGCTACTCATGCAATGTGCAAACGTCATCGATTAGTGCGTCAAAGTGCGTGGACGATAATCTTAATCTTACTAAGGATATCAAGCCGCGATTAAGACACTCAGATTAGGTTTAGCTACACTTACTTAAATTAAATAAGAGGTTTTGAAAGAAACGCCCTGTGCAGAACCGTACGGGCCACTACCCGACTTTCAATGGATTTTATGACATTGGCAACATTCATACATTCGGTCGTATTGATTTCGTGATGGCAGGATCGAATGGTGTCCCTGCATAGACTGCAGATTGGTGGCCCAGTTGACATGGAATTCTGGAGACGGCGTCTTTCAGTCCTCTAGGGAGTCTGGACATAGTGAGTAGCTAATACCAAGCTGTTCGCGTGATGGCGGATCAGGCAGGCCGAATAGTTGCCGCTGGACACCCAGTGTAACACAATCACGCTCGGACTCGTATTGTTGCTCAGATCGGACACCGTTGCCCACTCGTCCATGTCTCTCCTCTGGTTATAAATATAGCCATCTGTCCCCCTTGAGACGTGTCTCTCGCAGACACACCCACACAGACAAGCGCAGCCCGCACGAAGCCGCTTCACGCGCTTCACAACTCCCGACCACCTTGTAGCCACACAAGAATGGACGAAGGAGAAGATCAAAATAATCTCGCGCAAGAAGGAGACGCGGCTATCGAGGGAGAACCAGACCCAACCGCGACCGAAAATTTGAAGCGAGGTGGGAGGAGGAACCTGAACAACGTGTGGGATGCAGGCGACACGAAGGGGCTTTCCATCTATGTAGCATCATGCACCATGAACATTGTCAGAATCCCTCGTGATCATTTTTATTATTATCGAGAGAGGTATTGAATTTTTCATCTCACTCATCTGTGTCGGCAATAGATAGTCATAAGGAGCAACCAGGTTTACGCAGTAATTTTTCGAAGAGCGTAATATAAGCTTTATCCGCAGCACACAGCCGCAGTCGCACCAAATCGTTTGCTCAACCGTCGGACCATGCAAACCCATCGACAGAATTGCGCCTGTTACAAAAAGTACAGGCGCAGTCAAGGCATGTGTTAGACATCGATCGGTACGTTGACGATGCAGTCATTTTCGGCTACAGACGGATTCAATATCAGTCCACCAAGCGCCTTATCAGGCTCTGTAAGGTTGTAGAAATGGACATCTCGACCGATTGCTCTTCCGCTCGCCATATTCCTTCATAGCCGATGCACACTCGTAGCGACGGGTTCCACTCGGATCATCCGAACCAGCCACAGCGCCGGTTTTGGGGCGTAATCGTCAATACACCACTAAACCCTCGCCATATATGCGCCACCAAGCAACATTCTTGATTATTTCTCACCAATGTCCCGACGTTTTCCCTAACCCTAGAAGCATTCTGCGCACGAGTACTTGTAACCCAACTAAAGTACCGAAAATTAAACTTTAAACTTCCGCTGAACTATTCCTTTTATATAAAGTCTACACTGTGCATTCCAATTCTGACGGATTAGGATCTAATGTCACTATAGTTGAATGAACGAAGTCGAGAATTGTCGAAGACAGGGACGTCATTGTCAAAGTTACTGGTACCACTGTCTGTGGCAGTGACCTTCATCTGTTGCGCGGTAAGCCCCAATGTCTAGCGGCTGATTCGTATTCGCACAAGCTCTGATCTGACATTCATGCAGGCGCCATCCAGCAGATGGAGAAGGGGGATATCCTAGGCCATGAATTTTGTGGTGTAGTTGAATCCATTGGACCGAAAGCAATGGGCAAAAGCTTCAAAGTTGGAGACAGAGTCGTGGCATCCTTCCAGATTTGCGTGCGGCGAGGTACCATCAGAAGATGCAATGAATCATTTCGATGCTAACTACCCCCAAGTGTGTATATTGCAAGGAGAAACTTTCCTCACAATGCGAGAGGAATATGCGATAATACGATCCAGACCACCATGTATGGTGGGCGGGTTGCACCCATATTCGGATATTCCCACTTCACTGGTGGCTTTGCCAGTGGACAGGCAGAATACGTCCGTGTGCCTTACGGGGACGTCAACGCATGGACGTCGAGATGAGAACCAATTTAGTTCCAAAAGGACAATGAGAGGTGTTGGGAGGCTAGATGCCGGGTAAATTCTCATATGATACGTCATTTGCGATTGCCTGTGAAGTAGCCACTGGTTTATTTCGGGCACACACCACTTCTCCTACTCGATTTCCTTATGCTCATCAGAATTCATCGATATAAATCTTTAGATAAGTGAATCAATACTTCTGCATTATACCTAGGTACGCTCAAGCGAAGATGACAGCCACCGTCCTCATCCTGGGCGCAACTAGAGGCTTAGGAGCCTCTCTCACGAACCTATACACGTCCAAACCATCTACCACCGTCTTTGCAACGACACGGTCCAGCGATCCTCCCAGTAGCCCCAGCTTCAGTAGCAATAACGTAAGCTGGCTCGTGGACATCGACGTAGCGTCTCCCGACGTCGGTCAGAAACTGATCTCGCAACTCCCTTCATCGACGAAACTATCCACGGCCATCATCTCAGCCGGATACTTCGGGTTTGAGACGTTCGACGACCCCGACTGGGAAAAGGAACTCAAAATGTACACCACTTCCGCCATTGGGCCAGTCTTCGTGGTCCACCACCTCGTTAAGGCCGGCCTCCTGGGCCAGGGGAGCAAAGTTATACTCGTCAGCAGCGAGGCCGGAAGCATCACCCTGCGCCACCAGAAGGAGGGCGGAGGCAACTATGGCCACCATGCCAGCAAGGCGGCGCTGAATATGGTGGGCAAGCTGCTCAGCTTGGATCTGAGAGAGAGAGGTGTTGCGGTGGGATTGGTGCATCCGGGGTTTATGCGGACAGAGATGACTAGGAATGTGGGGTTTGACAAGTATTGGGATGATGGTGGAGGTAAGTCATGCCAATAAGTTTTTCGGATCTGAGGATTTCTGGGGTAGAGCGGTCACGAAGTCGGGGATTGCGTTTCGCATTTTACAGGCATTGGAGCTAAATTTTTGCGCAGCTGTGACACCTGAACAAGCGGCTGAGTCGCTCGCATCTTTCATTGAAGATTTTGATCTCAGCAAGACGGGTCAATACTGGGCTCCGAGAGGTCCGAGGTATGTTGCATGCGTGAATGTTCTTTGGGAAACGGATCCAGAATCCGCAGGTTCTTTTCCAAGAGAAAGGACACAGATAAAAAAAACAGTCTCTAACAGTTATATTTTCATATAGGGACATTGGCACTGCGGAAGTTGTACTGGGGAAAGATCTGCCTACGCCACTCCAATTACCGTGGTAGATAAGATGGCGTGAAACGGAGCTTACGATGGCTTTTTAGGCTGTAATTCTAAGCGCGCTGCAATAATGTCAAGCCGCATAACTACATGAGCAGCTTGAGGGTGGTAGAAGATGTAAAAATACACGGGTTTTGTTCTGTTTTATCGCTACTGACATCCGGCAAGAAGAGCTGCTCCCGACAAGAGCCGGATTTATCAATTTCAACTCTACACTAATAAGCATCGGAGGTTCGTTGAAGCATTTGTATCGAAGCAATTTGCAAAATGATAAATGGACTTGAGCCGCGAAACGCGCAACTCGTTTAGGTCAACCATCCTGCCTGAACATGTTGTGTTAAGAGCGTGCTATATCTTCTTCGAGCCAGTGACGAACTCTGGACAGCGTGTGGCCGTCCAAGATTGCAACCGCAAGCGCACGTTGCAGCATGCGTAAGTTAGCCACGCGGTGATGTGCTTGTGAGAGCCGCACATTGTAGCTGGGGGAAGTCGAATATCGATTCAAGATAATTGTACATGACAAACATTAAGACACGAGATAGACGCTATTCAGTCGCGAAAATAATTCAGCCTCCATTCTATCTGCTCCTCGTGGTCCACTAACGATTTCGCCAACCATGTCCGAGCCATCAGGAAAATCGAACTCAAAAATTGGCTCGCCAGCGCCTTTCGTGTTTGCCAGAACAGTCTGCCGAAAATGCCAGCGCAAAACTCGTCCACAGCCTTTCTATTGTCCGTAGAGTCCCTGCAAATAGGATCCTGGAACCTTCCATCAATCCCATCCATGTCCACCCGGAAACACGTTATCTTGTATTCATCGTCAGGATCGATAGAAAAATTAAATTAGTCAAACTGCTTATGGATGTGGGACCGCATAAGAAGTCCGTTCTGGCTTTATCACTGTGTCCATTTGCTAAGACCTGTAGGTAACATAACGAGCATAATTCAGGTTTGCGAAGAGCACTTCGTGAGATAACGGAAAAATATGCGCAGCCTCAAAGCTTGCCCATTCGTCCATGACAGCAACTTTTAAACCCTAAACCCCTAATACCAATACCAATACAAATGGTGAGTACATACCCACTAACATTACCCTAACCCACTAGTGTCGGCGACTAATAACGTCGATAAGTGGAATGGTCTGCAGAAATGGACTCGGAACACTCGTATACAAAGACTAATATATTGGACAATAAAATACCACTGCAAACTGACTCGCTTCGGGTTGTGACAGAAACCTTGCCTATGGTAGAGAATAATGGAAACATCGCACGAAACAGGCTGCGGTCGGTCCAATTTGAAATGTGCGGCACATAAACAAACAAGCTGTCTGCTTTCAAACAGTTCTCGCGGTCTTCCCTTCCTGTGTCGCTTTCCCTTCGCTATCTCAATCACCACACGTTATCAGAATATTCATCCATTACGTCATGGATGCCGTTTGCGGGGACAACGATCCACTAATAGGCTGCGCCTCACGCAGCGTGGCGCCGATAATGATCTCCCGGTCGTTCGCAATGAAAGGAAGCCGACAGGAAATGCAGAGCAAAGAGCCACCAGAACACCAGTTGGCCACGATTCGGTAAAGTCTCTCGATATTGATGGTCTCACGCGCAACAGTAGTGCTACCAACCCTCAGTCAGTTGCCAAAAGCGTTGGTTTCACTTTTGGGGGTGGTGCAGCGCCGCCGATGCCAGTTATGGAATCAACTTCTTCTGCGCCGGACAAGGGCATGGATGCGAACTATTACAGGGCACTTGACCTCCTGAAGAGTAACCCTCCAGAGGGGAGACTAGATGTTCAGCTGCCTCGTACAAAGTATTTGCAACTAGAAAAGGCATTTCTCAAATTATATCCCGAGTCCCTGGAACTGAGGTATAGTATACGAGTTGCATATCTTATTGTTCAGAAATAGCTAACGGTTTCGCTGTTATAGGTACCCGTCCTTGTCATATGACAGTTTCACCGAGACGGTGACTGTGGTGACGTGTCCCGGTAATATCCATGAATCTGCAGCATTAGACCTCATTGGTCCAATCGTCACAGATGCTAAGCAATACCTGTCGACGTATAGTCTGGCATCGCGTATTATGCATTACGGATCCACCACGACTAACAACTTTGAAGGCGAGTTTGAGGGGAGCACGAAGCAGCCAGATGGAGGAGTGAGGTATAGTTATCGGGCTGACGATAAGGTAACTCTCGTTCTCGAGGCCGGATTCAGCGAGGACTATGGGAGTCTCTGTAGAAGCAAGGACATGTGGATCAATGGTCACGGTGTTAATGTCTATATATTGCTCTGTCTTACTGAGAAACCGCGGTTCAAGAATCCTACTACTGAGTACGGCGATATCGGAGATGTGAAAGCTGCGATTGATCTTATGAAGAGCAATATGGGTGAGATATTGGACTTGAACCTCTCGAAAAACCGCCATGCTATATTTTTGTACCGAGGCCACAAGTGGGCTGGGCAGCTGAATGAGGTTTTCATTGAAATCTGGCGAGCTGGTACCGATATTTCTTCTAAATACGTGAGTTGTATCACCAGATTAACTTTGCGAGGCTATTCTGACGTGCATAACTCTGCAGTACCTGATTCAAAATGGGCACACCTGTGATGATCTTCCTACCACGCTTGGAATTAAGATAAGTGATTTGTTTCCGGACAATGCATGGCGAGTTGCACACATCCCAGACAAAGTTATTCCATTTAATGCGATTGTTTACGTCCAAACGCTTATGGGGGCAATGCGCTCAACTGCAGGAGATCGCTTTGAGACGTTCATCAAAGAAGGCGGAGGAAGAAGAAGACGAGGAGAAGGTAGTGGTAGAGGAGGAAGAGGGAGAAGACGTGGAAGGGCAAGAGGAAGAGGAAGATCATGAGCAAGGGGACGAGGAAGAGCAAGGACAAGAGAAAGAGAAAGAGGAAGTTACTAATTCGCTCTACTGTTAGGTAAGGGGAGATTGAAAACCTGCAAATTTTAGACTTGACTGTATACTTAAGGCGATGAACTCTTTAAATACCGCACAGATTGAAACTGAGTCACCGTTGCGGTCTTTGCGAACGAATAATCATGGCTGTGGAAGCGCATGGTTGTAATGGAGTATCTTGAATGGGGCGGTCGGCGCAATGACACGCTTGGCTCGGCTATTCAGGCGTTGTCCATCAACTTCGCATTCTTCGAAGCAGATATTCAATTTATCGTTGTGAAATAGAACTACCATATTCGTCCTGACCGAAAGTAGCGAGTGTTTTAACAGCATTCGCCTGTGAGCGCTGTCTCACTCGATTGATTTGGACGGAAATTTAAGGGGATCTGCAAGATTTAATCCGTAGATTGCCCAACGCACTCGAGGAGGCGCACCAATAAACGACATCTGGGGAAGTAGTATGAGCCATATGGTAATACATATTGCTATATATGATATGATATGAGTTCAGACGAACCCGTATGATATGATAAGATATGACCGCGGCCCGGTCAAATTCACAGACTGAACCATTTTTCGAAACCGGTTCACGTCCCGGCCGGTCGCAAACCGGTCTTCGGTCCCGAGCCCTAAATTGGTTACAGGATTTGAGCGTGGTACGTGGATTTGTACACGTTTGTGTTAATAGACTTTACATTCTGACGCCGAGTATGGGATGAAGGAGATGGGCACAGCGTCTATAACGGGCCGTTCTATCCCGGCCCTCTACTTGACGGAAATACTGACACCATACTGTAGAGGTGGGTACGATTACGGTACCGTCAACTTTTGCGATTATTCGTAAAGTTAATCGCCAAAAATTAAGTAAGTAATCGTATAACTAGTGTAGTTTGAAATCGCATAGTAAAAGATTCCTAATTCGGAAGGTAGGGTTATGCCGAAGGGGTGGAGCTTGTAAATTGAGAGTCTATTTCTAGGGTCACGGTTTAATTCTAGCTTATTTCGCACAGCCGTAAGGAAAACCCTTGCCCTTAATTTTGGGGGCGGTACTCGAGATCGTACCGTATCGTGGTACTGAAGTCTTCTCTTCCGCAGTACCCCCTATCTCGATGACTGCTAAGGTGGTGGAGGGCCCACAAAGATGAATACCCGAGAATGACAGCCGCCGCCAGAGACTACCTCGCAATTCCAGCCTCTGAAGTGGCTGCTGAGAGATTATTTAATGACGGAAGAGAATTGCTTGGGTTAAGACGGCATTCCATGGAGTCAGGAACCATGAGAAAGCTTACTTTTTACTTGCAGATCACTTTTCATTTTTCAAGAGCAGCTAAATGGTAATTTTGCGCTATTTATTTCTATTTATTTTGTGTGCATTTCAGAGCAGATAAAAAAAGTCACGTGCATGACGATTTTTTGCGAGTAACCCACTTCAGCGCTCGTAAGTTAGTTAATCGTAAAGTTTTACATGGACTCGTATAGTAACCGTATTGGACTTTACGAATACGAATAACGATTAATCGCAAATGGTATGCACCCCTATTGCTCGCAAATCGTACCCACCCCTACCATACTGTTCTTTCTCCTACATACAATCCGTGATCTCTGCGTGTCGCCTACGGGCAGTCCTACCAGTAGTATCAGACCATCGGACTGTGGGTCCAGGTCCATGTTCCATGTTCCTAGACTGTGTGTAATAAATCTGGGCTGATATGAAACAGTGGCGAGAATATAGATTAGAGAAATTTGTTAACTGCAAGAAAGATGCGAAAAAAAGCGAACAAGGAGGACGTGTATGTCTGAATGAAAGAGCCATTCTGTGTACAATTAGAATATAGAATAGCTGGCGCTATTCACAGCAACAAATCAATGCCTCTATAGCCCAAGGGACATTTAACAACTTTGACAATAAGAATAGCCTTGATTCTTGAACAGCCATAATTTCGAGCCGTGCCTGCGTTCATAGGAGTATCTGCATGCGTATCGTCCACCCAACTTGAACAAACAATAGGTGGCATAGACGCACATACTCTATCATGAGTATTTGTCCATAAATATTCGTGCTGAGACCAAAGACAAAGTACCCCGGCATCGTGCTGAACTTGACAAGTATATGCCGACCATTCCTTAGATACTCCTATGCCAAGTTGGGCGCTAATTAGTGTCTTAATTAAGTCTATCCCAAGTGTCCCGCTCAGGCTGTAACTCCATGTTTCCGTATACTGTACAGCGTACTGACCAACGTCTCCTTTTTCATCATACAGGCAAGAGCCGATACGTTTCCAAGCTGACCACCAGGTTCCTGACTCATACACCTCATACTCTATATATCCGCCATAGGCTTATTTCGGACGACGGAAGCGTCCGAGCTATTCACCCCGATGGCGCTAACAGATAAAAGTTGTCCGAGAATAACGAGAATCACAAATAAAATGCTGAAGCGGCCGTAACTCGACTTCGTACCTCTTGATTTGTAGTACGAATATATATTGCAATTAACGTTGGGAGGAATATACTCAAATACGTTTATCGATTTATTATCGCAAACCCATATACTGTAACCCCCGCAAGATGGATTATCCAGGCATTCCTGAGTCACGTTAATTACTGTCATTGTTCTAAAACACAGTATTAGTAACGACAATATTCAGTGTTCGTGAATAGTTTTAGGGTAATATACTTGCTGTAGAGAAAATGCTTTCTATGCGATAGAAGAGCTGCGGTGCGTTTTGTGTTCAGGACACGAGCTCCATTAGGCTATCAGTCCCTTAAATATACGCAACCAGAGCTTGACTAAGTCTAACTATAACTATTCCACTGTAGCTTCGAAGTGGTGCTCCGCAACCAACATATAGAACTGATAACAGGAAAGTTTTTAGCGTCAACTGTAAGTATCATAACTTCTCACCAGGTACAAGGTTGGGTATCTGCACTAGGGAACTAATAGTAATATCCCGGCCAGGGCTTGATTGCGAGACTTATTAATACAAGCCTGAGATGTACCTCTTGAGTGATTCCCAGACTAACTGTTCATGGCTAACTAATCTTGAACTACAATAATGCATTTCTCGTCAGCTCAGTATCTGGCCCGTGCCTTATCTCGCTCTGTCAGCGTCTTGGCGCAGGGGCTGAAATTTGTCATTAGATTACCGCAGTCAAAACTTTAATCTTGAATACCTTTCTCTTGGGTTGTTGCTATGTTGTGGCAGCAGAAGCTAGAGTTCCAACTGTAGCTCAAAGAGCTAGAAGGAGGATAACCTTTAACATAGCTCGGGAGAGTTAGGGACAAAGGCATGGCCCAATTTTTTCGTGACGTGACGGACAAGTGCGCCACACAATTTGAATATCGCGGTAACTTCCTCAAGACAGTCCAGCACGAGGCGAGTGTAGTATGTCGCACAGGCCAAACGTTCAGTGCCCAGGTGTCGTCGCAACTCATTGAAGTACGAAACTGCCAAAGGTAGTAACGCACAAACTCCATTTGTCAAGTGAACACGCCACTTATGCATAACCCAGCTCGCAAGTGAGCCTCGACCTGAATCGGTCAAAAATTAGAGTTCATCTTCACTCGTGACGACGGAGCTAAACTTCGCCCATTATTAGGTGCCAAGATGTCCGGAAGAAACTTCGTGGCAGCCGGCTTCCAGAGCGGCATCCCCTGAAAGTCACCTATTATTGCCAATTAGACCATGCAGCCAGGTCTAGAACAGCGTCATTAAATTAGAATGGGCTGTCCGCTGGAGGACAACATCACGAACACGTTTGTGATTAGGCTTAATCCGAGAATCTGACCTCGGATTAACAAGTTTCTTTTTATTCACTCGGTTAATGTAATCAAGTAGATTAGGTGGCCGCTTTTGTGAATATGTAGTTTTAATCGCGTGTGGTTCTATTTCGCGGTAGAACCTGCTACGCATACTTGCAAAGTCCAAAAATTTCCAGATCGGGTTTAACTCAGTAGTAAACACTAATGTTTTACCATCAGTATGAGGTTTCGCCGTTTCAGGAGAGTTAAGGCTTTCCTTGAACCATTTTCTAAGAATTGATAAAGAGGAAGTCTTTAATTCCCAACAGAGGCTAGTCAGATTGCGAGGCTCATTAATACGTGTGCTTTAGTGCATGATTCCCTGACCAAGCGCCAACAAGGCCTCATGTCCAACAAACTATTAAACGCAGACCAAAAGGAGATGAAATTGAACACGAGGGTACACTGCCATCGGACTTATCTGGCCAATCAATGACTTATCGCCGTCTACCGTTAGCGCCTTGGCGCTTTAATCGCAGACGCACACACTTGGACAAGGTTCAGGGTTTTGGCAGCTGAAACTTTAATCTTAGTAGGACGAAATCTTATCATACAACAGATTCCTAGATTAAGACAACGGTACTTCGCGCCACGATTCTAAGCAGGATTGGATCATCGCCTCTCTAGTCCCCCGGCTTTCGAGGGTAAGTACATCCATCGCACGGGGTGTTGGGGCAAAAAATATCGCTCACTTGCATTGCATCGCATATTCGCATGTGCCCAACGATTATCGCCGGTCTAGAGGTCAACCTCATCCGGCGCCAAACACAGTACCGAATTCTTCTGTAGTACAGCGCAGTATCGTATATCCACTCGGACCACTCTTGTTGGTTTTAAAATTAAAATTGTATTTTGAAGTAACTCTAAGAAACTTCCATGTCAAACGCTATTAATTGTCATGGCTGTCAGTCGATAGCCTATATTCACGCGAAAGTCCAAGCCGTAGCGATTCAGGCTTGATGTAAATCCGAGCAGACGCCCGCTGCGACTAAAGCTAAACAAATTAGGACCTTACCATTACGAGGATTCATGGGGCCTTTACCACCATTCCTCTTTGGGACTAGCGTGGAGTAGCCTTTTTATTAATTTATTTTGATTGGATAGATTACGACCAACCACAATAGTATTCCGTTGTAGCTTCGAAGTGGTTCTCCTAAGCTAACAGTACTACACTGATAAGCAGAAAAGCTTGATAAGAGAAAATTTAGCTCCAATGTTGTAAGAATCCCTACTGCTCGGTTTCAGTTTAGATCTGCAGTATGAAGCAAATTATAAAGAGCGAGGTCTTTGATTCCCAACAGAGGCTAGTCAGTTGCGAGGCAGCAGAGCAGCACAGATGAGCTCACATTTCTGACAAATGCAGCGCAAGTCGTTAGAATAGGTAGCATCTTCTCATAATCTAGAAAATGTTCCCGGGGCTGGGCTTCTGGAAGTGCGGTCAGTCATAGTGATAGCTATCTATGAAGGTTAAGGAGAGACACAGATGAGCAGAACACCGACGCGTCTATCGTCCGCGTCGCTATCATCACATCGCGGCTTGTGCCACGGATGACGATTAATCCGCTTTTTCTGAATTACACAAATCAAGGCGTTGGCACTTTGGACTCATTTTCGTCACAATAGTTAGGGCAGAATACTCCACAATGTGCACCGAACTTTTGTGACTTACTAGACGTTCGTGCCGTAGGTGTTTGACTTTCATTATCTGCTCTGAAATGCACACAAAATAAATAGAAATCTCTGGCGTTGCACAGATCGGATGCTGTTGCGCACTCGCCGACGCATCCGACGGAGCGTTTCCGCGACGCGTCAACAACGCGTCCCTCTCTCATCCACAATTCGCGAAACACTGAACGTCCACAGTGGCCCAGCTGATATGGAATCCTGGAGACAGCGCTTTTGCCTCCTCCAGAGGGTTTTGCCGATAGTGAGTGGTTGTTCGCGTCATTGCGGATCAGCAATCCGACACTGCCGGCTGCAAGACGTCTCTCTCTGTACTCCGATTCAGTGCAACACGATCGCGCTCGGACGTGGATTCCGCCGTAGACAACAAATTAATTAATGAATTAATTAATTCGAATGCTGACCGCGCTTGCAAAAACTGTGGAGTCGCACCGATCGGATGCTCGTGGTCACGGGCGTCGCCAGCTCGCTTCTGTGTTTCTCGTCTGGTTATCAATATGGCCATCTTCTCCCCCCC
>JAJLTP010000064.1:0-108988 GCA_030568275.1 Lipomyces orientalis | reverse complement strand
GGCCGTCTTCTGGTCGAATAATATCTCTGGACCCGGGCGTGCGAACATTCCAGACAGGCTATAGCCCGGACGGCGAAGCGATCGAGCTCGGCAAAAGTGACATTGGCCATATCTATAGGCTTTGTCACTGGCTAGACGAGCTGCACAGCAAATATTCCGTGAAAGACATTACCCGCGCAAAGAGGTGGCGCATGAAAAAGCCTGCAGGGAAACTAAGACGTCGGATACAAAACTTGGTCAGCTATATGCACTGTCGCATTGCAAAGTATTTGTGCACAACATTCAACCTTGTCATCCTACCAACCTTCCCAGTTCAACAAATGGTGATGCACAAGGGTGGACAGCGGCGGATCAGGTCAAAGACCGCACGAGCTATGGCCACTTGGTCGCATTACAGATTCCAACAACGACTTCTCGACAAAGCGCGAGAATATAAATCGTGCAAAGTCGTTTTGGTCTCTGAAGAATACACCAGTAAGACATGCGGAAGATGCGGCGAACGCAACGACGTTGGGGGTAGTAAAAAGTACTCTTGCAAAGAATGTCGGTTTGAGTGCGACCGCGATATCAATGGTGCGCGGAATATTCTGGTGCGTTGCATGACAGTAGATCGGACAGTAGACAAATATCTACACAGGAACGACGATTCGTGTGGATGGTCCACATCCAGTGCAGCGACCTGCATTTTAAGAGCCGCCACACATTTACCTTCGTAATGGCTGTGGCGCGCGTTGAGGCTCGCTCCTTCTCGGTCTTCCGAGTTGCATGACTCTTGTCAAAAACGAGTGACGCGGATTTACATTGTTACTTTAAATCAGGGGTAACTCTCAACAGATTGCATTTCAACCATCCCGCTGTGACATGAATGAAAACTATGAAATTAACGAATAAATACAATAGTTAACAAAGTACAAGTACATAAATTTAAACCACTTAATATGCCATTTCTGGTCTGAGTCTGTGCAAGGTTGTGACTTGTAAGGCCGTCATTTTCCGGTAGTCTTGCCCGGGACACCTGATTATAATATTGCTCGGGAATGTAACAATAGACTCAAAGACCTTTTAGGATAATTTAGTACTGGTCTCACACGAAGGGCCAGTGTTATCAGCTCATGGGCTCTGCTCCGGCCTCTACACAGAAAATAACGCAATGTAGATATCGGCTCTGATTGAGTGACTGAGGCTTGTGCTCATAAGAGAAATAGTTGCATTCGTCTCGTTGCATTTTCAGCCGGTTAGATATAACCAGACAGGCTCTCAATCAAAACTGTTGACGACGGTTGAGTACGTCGGTGTAGCTTACACGCATTGTCTGTGAATGACACGTCTATCTATGGACATATAGCACGTATGCCACGACAGTACAGAACCACTGCATACAATCTGCTTAAACAATCGGAGCCAATAGCTCTACTGACACATGTGCGATAAATATAATACACCTAATTGTTTCTAATCCCAGTCATCACCATCGTCGTCGTCGTTCTCTGCCTGCTTTGCAAAATTTAATACTGGACCGTCTCTAAGTTTTCCAATCTTCCTCTGAATGACACCTAATTTAATAACACGTTAGTTATTAGAATTCACAAATGAGAGTGCTCACCGCACTGACCTGACTTCTGTAATTGGAACTCTAGCATCTCTGAGGTAAATCGATCGCTGTTTCCTAAAGACTCAAATCCCACCAGTCGCCCTACTTCTTTTCCATCTATAAAGCAAATAACGCAGGGAAGGACCTGGATTCCAAGCCGGACAACTAGGAATGTTGCATTCTCAACGTTAGCGCTGATAAACCTGGTCTCCATATGTTTCGCAGTAAGTGCCTAGAAATAATCAGCAGTTATGGGAGAATCGCAGATTCTGATAAATACCTTCAGACGACTATCCATGATCTCGCATCGCTTGAATCCAGGGAGGAAGAAGTGAACGACAGTGTATTTCGTAGTTCTGCCAGTACATCAGTATAAGCAGATCAATATCTATATAATGTTTATTGACAGACGTTGTTATTTCTAATACTTCTTTTTCCGTAGCTACTTCTTTCAAGATCCCATGGCCCGTCTCGTGCAGCCGTTTCGCGGCTTTCATTCTGAGTGCGTCAGTCGGACCCCTGGCAAAACCTGAACGGTATACGTACTGAGTATGAAGTTCTTGCATGCGTTTTTCTCTAAATGCGTCTAATGCGGCACTATCTTGCTCTAGTAATTCTAAAAAGTCATCATCATCCGCAGAATCATTATCGTCATCGCGGTCTGGACCACCTTGTGCCTTTGAAACTAGAACATCGGTGTACGAGTCAAGGACTTTGGAAGTAGCGGCGTCCATCATGTCACCAGCTTCGCTTACAGTACTAATTGCTATTATGCCTGAGCTTCAACTCCTGCGGATGGCGTGACGAGAAGTTGACCACTGTCCCTAGTTCTGTCGCGTCTGCGAAGCGCTCAATCGACGCGTTGCCGTGTACATAGGCTTTTGGGCTTGTTATTTAGAGTGTTGGGTTAGGGTAAATATGTCGCTCCACGCTGGTGCCACATGAACAGAATTCGACAGTTTGCTTCGACTCGCCTAGGCACCAACAATTTCAACGAGACTATTGCATTTCGACGGATACGTGTATACGGCGGAGAGATACACTTGGCTGTTAGCGCTATGATAGATTGTTGCCTTTGCTGTTTTGCCGGACGAGATCGCCTTAAATTCTGCTGCGCATGTTAATGAGGCTAACATTCCCGAAGCCTCACGTTACACATTCGACCCCATGTCAGCAAAGAAGAACGGGAACCAAGACGTTTCTTTGTTGAATTCAGATCGTATACACAAAAGGGTGACAATCTCTTCGTCTCCTGCGACTATGGAGGCACCGGCACGCGATTTTGTGGTTCTGCTCCACAACCAAAAAGAGCCCAAAGGTCAACGGTACCTAAAGGCCGAGACTATTGCAAGGATTTTGCACGAATTTAGGAATGGGTGGCTGGAGGCTGAGCTTGTCAACGGCTATCGGATTGTAGTATGTTCAGACTGGCGGGACTAATTGACTGGTTTAATGAGCTTTGTTCTAACATTCGTGGTCAGATATCCCCTGATAGATTGGACCGCTATACCAATGGAATGCAAGCATTTGAAAGATTTTTAACGTCGATTGCGGAGGCTCCAACGCAATACTTGGCCGTCCGGTCTCGCAAGAAGCATGAACCAATATCAGGTGATGTCCGCGACGTCGATGATCTTGACAAATTGGCTCCAGAAGAACAGATTACTGAAGCGGACGAAGCCGAAAAAATGATCGTTGGCAAGAACGATTATAACTACTTTCCCGAAGACGAAGACAATGATGCTGGATCGGAACAGTCTGAAGGTGCAGTCGAAGCTGGTGAAGATGCCGTTGCGCGCAGCGAATCCGAAGGTGTCCTACCAGCGAAGGATGAATCACTATACCCGAGGTTCAGTCGTGCATCTGCCAAGACGAAGCGATTTACAAAGCCTATCCATGAGCCGAGTTTAAAGAAGCGACGCGTTGGCCAGAGATCTCGAAGGGATTTGTCTGATGATGAACTTAACTACAGCTCCGACAATGTGCCACTCGGGCGAATGTCGTCATTACGAAATCGGCCCAAACCATCCTATTCAGAACTTCCTTTATTTCATGAATCGTCTGACGACGAACGGGGTGACAGTGAGAGCAGTACGTCCAACAGAAATTTACCATCATTGAAGTCTGCCAGAATTTCCGCGGTAGGACAGTCGGAACGAAATTTAAAGCGAAGACGAGCTCCAAGCAACGATTCTTTACGGTCGATTCGTTCAATGCGAACCCCCGACCGCTCCGCAGATATATCTGACAGGCCAGTCTCCCAGAGTAAGCGCGTGAAGATCAGCAAATCGCGATCGGAGCTACCTCCCGGTCGCTCTCAGCCTATTTCAGCGGCAAAGTATAAGAAGCGGTTTCCCCCTGAAGACTTCGATTCTCAGTATTCTCGGCGGCATATTCACTACTGCGATGCATGCAAATTTGACAGTACGCATATTTTTGACAAAGGACAATTGATCCACTGTCAGGGGTGCTCGTTCTCCTATCATGTACTGTGCTGTAAGCAGCCAGCGTCAAAGCATGTCTTAACACTAGTTACAGAGCACCTCTTTGTGTTGCAGTGCCGATATTGCATCGGAGCGGAGACGACCGATTTTGGAAGTCAACTGTGCTTCGTCTGTGGTCAAGAGGGCCCCAATTGCAAGAAATTTGTGTCACTTGTCCCGCGTTTGACAGCAGCAACATCTACCACGACGCCATCCGCAACGGAAACCGACGAAAACGAGAAATTGGAGGACGAGGAGATAACTGACCCTCGCATGTTTAATCCGGAAAGGGTTATGTTCCGCTGCTCGTCGTGCCGGAGATGTGCTCACTATGATCATCTTCCTGCAATAGGTACAGTTGAGTCCCAAGATGAGGATGTGGTATTGCAATATTCCGAGTTCCAATGTCCGATGTGTGCCGAACACCCCGCGAAAGTGGAAAATATTCTAGCTTGGAGACCCCTGGAGAAAGGTTTGGAAGACTCTTCTGAAGAGGTATCCCTGACAACTGTTCCAGGATACAAAAGGGAGTATCTTGTCAAATTTGAACGTCAATCCTACTTTCACGTTACATGGGTGCCGGGAAGTTGGTTACTCTCTACTGCAAGCAGTGCTCAGTTGAGATCGTTTCATAAGAAGCATCCGTTTGCGGCATACCGCATCGCGGACGCGGTCCCTGAGGATAACTATCGTATCGAGTCTATTCTTGACGTGGTCTATAAGGGTGATAGGACTAGAGCAGATATGAAGTTAACGTCGAAAGATGAGGAATTGAACCGCATTGGTGAAGTGCAAGAAGTTTTCGCCAAGTGGAAAGGTCTATCATTTTCTGAGCGTATGGTCCCGGGATTCTTTGTCAATAAATACTTGACATCTGATGGCTAACTGCTTTAGTATTCTGGGAGGAACCACCGTCACAATCACATAAGGAAAGATACGCCGACTTCCAGGAGGCATATGAAGATTACGTTCGTGGCTTCTATATTCATCTTCCGCAATCCACCTCAACGGATATTCAAAAATTCAAGCAATCTGCATTTGCAAAACACGAACTTAAAGAACAACCTAAGTTTATAGTGGGCGGCACATTGATGGACTACCAATTGGAAGGTATGAACTGGCTCTACTTCAAATGGTTCCAGAATAAACCAGCCATTCTTGCGGACGACATGGGCCTTGGAAAGACTATTCAAATAATCTCATATTTGTCGATTTTATTCCACGTCCATGGAATTTGGCCTGTGCTGGTAGTTGCTCCTCAGTCAACTGTTCCAAACTGGAAGCGAGAATTCCGTAAATGGGCGCCAGATATTAGATGCATAGCATACAATGGGTGGAAAGAACACCGACAAATTCAGCAGAAATATCAGATGTGTGTGACTAACAAAAAAGGTGTCAATGACTTGAACTGTCATGTGGTAATTACATCATTTAATACTCTAATGGATGACTCCTCGTTTTTGAATAGATATACGTGGCAAGTTTTGGTTGTTGATGAGGGCCAGCGACTAAAGAGCGACAAGAATATGACCTACAAAAGTTTGAAGGAAATGCACACGGAGCATAAAGTTCTCCTGACAGGTAAGCGTTTCTGGCGAATAAACAGCGTGGTAGATCTAAGAGCCTTTAGGTACCCCCCTTCAAAACAATATAAGAGAACTCTTCAATCTTTTGCAGTACGCGAGATTTTAGTTTGACAATGAGTCAGTTGATCCTCATTGCTTTAGGTTTTTGAATCCTGCCGAAGTGGACGCGGAGAAACTGGAAGGGAAGTACTCGGAAATGAGCGAGAGCAATTTAGTCGAGCTACACAATCTACTACGGTATTTGCTATTGCAAATTATGTTAGGGTCATTGCCACATTACTCACAAGTACTTTTAGACCGTACTTCTTACGACGGACAAAAACTGAGGTTCTTAGCCACCTATTGCCGCAAAAGACGGAGATTATCGTGCCAATATCCATGGTAACCCTTCAAAAGCGTCTCTACAAGTCGATCTTAGCGAAGAATCCCGACCTGCTGAGAGCGATTGTTTCAAAGACGAACTTATCAGCAAAAGCCTCGACAAGCAATCTAAATAATATATTTATGCAACTTCGCAAGTGCCTCTGTCACCCGTACCTCTGCAATCAGGACATAGAACAATTGTCGACGGATCCAAAAGAATCGTTAAAGCGATTGACTGAGGCGTGCGGGAAGCTACAGCTTCTTTCTATCATGCTTCCAAAATTGATTGCGGGTGGACATCGGATACTGATCTTCAGTCAATTTGTGATTATGTTGGTGGGTTCGGCAATTTGTTGTTTATTATTGGTTAGAAATATTTAACTCTTTCTCAGGATATTTTGGAGGACTTCCTTTATGGAATGGGGATCAGCTATGCCCGACTGGTGAGTTGCTTGAAGTATGGTTTCTAGCAAATTGACGTTCTTACACCTTATTAAAGGATGGTAGCGTCAGCTCTCAGGACCGTCAACAAAGAATCGATGCATTTAATGCGGAAGGCTCCAAAATTTCCATTTTCATTCTATCAACAAGAGCGGGCGGTGTAGGCATTAACTTGGCTACCGCCGATACTGTAATTGTTTATGATCCTGATTTTAACCCGCATCAAGACTTGCAGGCCTTATCACGTGCTCATCGAATCGGGCAAAAGAAGAAAGTTCTCGTGTTCAATCTTGTCACACGCAATTCAGTTGAAGGTATATCTAAATGTAAAGTGCTGGTAGGGTTCGAATGCAACGACTAACCCCGTAATAGAAAAAATTCTTGAAATTGGACGCAAAAAAATGCTTCTCGACCATATTGTAATCGAGAATATGAGCAACGTTGAAGAGGAGAGTTTCGACTTACAGGGCATTCTTCGCAATGGTGCAAGACTATTATTCGAGAATAATGAGGAGAATATCAAGTATGATTCTACCGCGGTTGACAAGCTACTGGCACGGGCGGCAGAAGAAGAGGTAGTTTCGGCATCTCAACAGAGAGAAGAGAATCGCTTTGGATTTGCACGAGTCTGGGAGTCCGAGACGGCTGATTTGGCCGAGGTCAATGACATCAGTGAAACGGACGAGAAGAAACCTGAGGGCGACGATACCGGGTTTTGGGATAAGGTTCTACAAGAGCGTGAGGCTGAAATTCGAGATGAGCGGGCTGCCAGACAGGCTCAGTTTGGTCGCGGCAAGAGGATTCGGGAGGCGATCACGAAGGTAAACCCTCTCCATGTGTGTAGTGCGAACCATGCTAACATCTAGTAGAATCATGTTGATCGGGCAGAGTCGAATGATATTGTTCTAGAAGATGACACCGACGAGCAAACGAAGCGGCCGAGAGCCAACTCGAGTGATTCTGAGGCATCTTTCCATCTTTCACCTACTCGAGTGTCAGTAGAGAGTGATGATGAACTCCAGGACGCCGATATGGCTGAGATTGATCTGGTGATGAATCCACCGACGCCTTCGACCACCGTACCGAAAGAACCACTTTATACATCTGCTACGATTTTACCAAATCTTGCGACAGGATCCCCGGCAAAGGCGACTCTGCCGTTTGGTGTGCAGCAACCGTCAACTGAGGTGTCAACTCCGGCATCAATGCATTCGCAAACAACCACAGTTCGTACGGTGCCGGTTACTGCATCAGAGCCTCTAGTAGTGGGATCTCCAAACCTGGAATCAAGTCGACTAGTATCACCGTCTTCTTGGCCAGAGGGTTTTGTTGGCACCTCAACTCCCATGACTACCGCATTGCAGCAGACGGCGCCTGCTGCGGAGCGTGAACCAGAGGTTGCTGCGCCTATGACGCGTGCATACATGACATTACCGTCTGAGCTCGCCGTGCAGTCGTCGCCGGATCATATCTCCAAGGTACGTCCAGGAATCGTTGTTCCGGCTTCGAGCACATCGGTCTCTCAGGCGAGTCCACTTGTATTTCAAGGCGGCACTGCCAAACTCTCCAAGAAGAATTCTGGTGATGCCTCCCAGTCTGTGCAGTTTGTGTCGAATACCAAGATGCCGTACAATCCTCGCTATCCGTTTCTTTGCGATGGATCACACTCGCAGCACGAGCCTGGGAAGTGTCCACTTCGTACAACGCCAGTGGAGTACTGTCCGCTATGCGGATATGCGCATCTGGCCGGCGTCCAAATATGTCCGCAGTTCTTGTCCGTGGATCAGCTCGGATTTTTAATGGCCGCTGTTAATGAGTCTAAAGAGCCCGACGAGTTTAAAGGTCCGGCTCTAAAGTATTTGACCGTCGTTCGGGAAAAGCTAATGAGCAGTATTACGGGTCGGTCCAGTGTACACTAAAATTATATGGATTTCGGAGTATTGCGTATAGACATTTTGTAGTTTATGTTCATGATGTAGATATATGTAACTAAATACAGCAAGTGACCAGCCTAATAATTTCTCTAGTTACTGTGCCCCGGCCGACAATCGGCAATGTCACCCGGGAGCTTCGATTTAATCCTGCTGCGACGGTAGGAGTGAAGCTTTCCAGCTCAGTGTGTTTTTGCACTACAGATGAACAGAGGCAAACAATATGCATGACACGACTACTCTATTCTTACACCTATACTGTACACATATAACCCATGTCTTACTTTTCTCTGCTTTCTAGCCGAGCCACGGCATGGTGAAGTTCTGCAACACGATTTCCAAGTGCCATAAACACCGCATACACTTCCCGTAGAGCTCGAAGCACACCTTCGGCGCCAGCACCAGCAGACTGACCCTCCAAGATCTCACGCTCGATTCCGTCAACTCCACGGTCAACGTCTCCAAGCACGTTTTTGTAATCAGCTATTTTCTTCTCTAATTCCATCGCGTGCCGCTCAAAGTAAGCAAGAAGTGGATCACCAGGTGGTAGCCGAGCACCTGGAATACGAAGTTGCTGCAGTATTTGTATGCATAGCTGAGCATCCTGTGTCGTTGTATCAACAATCGCCCGCTGAGAAGTAGTTGCAACTAGATCGTTTGCTAACGCTTGATGAGTTGTGACAAGTTTTCGCATGACGACTTCGACATCGCGCGGCACACTTTGCAACTCATCTTGCCGAGTCTCTTTTCGTGCCTTCAAATCTTCCGATATCTCGATCTGCTTGTTTATGTAGTTACTACAAAGCCCGTTAGCAGAGAAAGATACTGTAATCACGGAAAGCAACTCACTCTATTTCATCAAGCTCCTTTTGTGCAGCTTCAGGCAGATCGCTATGCCTAGTCAACGATGTAATTTGCTGTGGTACCTGTTGTTGCTGCTGCAGAGGTTGTGTCGTAGCGGCGGGCTTCCCAAGGAAAGATCCACCTAATGGATTAGTGGGTGCACTAGGATTCGCACCGAAAGTGCCCGTGAACCCGGTATTAGCGCTTGCTTGCGGATTTCCAAACAAGCTGGTACTAGCTTGCAGATTTAATTGTGACGGCGCACTCGTCGTGGTCGTGCTCGCCGCAGGAGCTCCAAACAGTCCGATTCCGGTATTGCTTGCATTTGATGTGCCAAAAGAACCAGTTCCTGTATTTTGTGCAGCGGGTGCTGATGCAGTAGCTCCAAATGAAAATGATGGAGCGCTGCTGCGGGCGTTTGTTGATGCAAAGAGACCACCGGTGTTCGTGGAAGCGGCCTTATTTCCAAATAGTCCAGTGCTCTGTTGGCTTGTCTGTTGATCAGGTGCCCCGAATAAGCCAGTACTACTCGTGCCTGATTGCGCTCCGAAAACCGGTGTTGAAGGCTTTGCCGCAGAGCCAAACAGCGATGTTGATTGCTGATTCTGCTGGGGAGTCGAGCTATATCAAATTAGATTTTTTCACACATTGGTCGACATTCTACTTACAACATCACTGTTGTTGTGAAATGAGCAGCTGTGAAAGATATAGATCAAACGTTCAAGCACCGGACTCGTGTTGATGAATTTCAGAACAGTCTTATGCGCTTCTCCTGTTAATGCGCATTGCAGTGATGCCGTAGGCGCACGACGACCTCCTGCATATATGTGCAATTGTAATGGTTATAAAGTAGTAAATAAGGCGAATCGCGATAGTTACGCATCTGTCTGCACAATCACCATTCGCCTAACCCCCAACGTGCTCTACAGTAGTTTGACTTTTGGACCCCGCGGCTGTGGCCGGCTTCGAACTGCGGACGACGTCGTCCCGTGAGAACTGACCAAGTCTCAAGATAGCAAGTCCCTCTCATTATTAAATAGATTTATGGGAGACGTTTACTCTCTGGACTGATATACCACTCTGGGCTTTGCAGGACTGTCGTGCCTACTTCGAGAGCAATTATCTGTCCCCGTGGCCAGTATACGTTGTTTATCGCGTTGTCCTCTGTCTGCGCGGATCCAAAATTTCAAGCTTAGCTCTTACACCAAGACCTTGAGAAGAACAATGGCGTCTCTGGGAGTTGAGGATGCGAAGCGGCTGGCCGCTTATACGGCCATCGATACGCATTTCCCAACTAATGCGAAGGTGGTCGGTATTGGTTCCGGATCAACTGTCGTGTACTGCGTCGAACGCATTGTACAGAAGAGGGCCAAGGGAGAGATACCGGCCGACACCGTCTACATTCCTACAGGTTTCCAAAGCAAGGAGCTTATCATTCAGGGTGGACTGAATCTCGGGGCCATTGACGGGTTAGTCTAACAATTGTTGTAATTGCACGTTGGTATGAATTCGTTGCTAACGGCCACTGCGATTAGATATCCCGTTCTGGATGTCGCATTCGATGGCGCCGACGAAGTTGATCCTAGTCTCAACTGCATTAAGGGTGGTGGTGCCTGTCTCTTTCAGGAGAAGCTGGTTGCTCAGTGTGCAAAGAAGTTCATTGTCGTCGCCGACTTCCGGAAAGACTCGACCAATCTTGGCCTCAAATGGATTCAAGGCGTGCCGATCGAAGTCGTACCGCTTGCCCACGCTAAGGTGAGACAGGATCTACTCGAGATGGGCGCCATTACTGCAACTCTTCGTCTGGGTGGAAAAGCCAAAGCCGGTGCTGTTATCACCGACAACTGCAACGTTATCATCGACGCGCATTTTGGCCCAATCGCAGATCCAGTGAAGTTAGCAGAACAGATCAAGATGCTTGTCGGAGTTGTAGAGGTCGGTCTTTTCATCAACATGGCGGATGCGGCGTACTTTGGAAACGAAAACGGAAGCGTCACTGCGAAGTTCAATAATGGCGAGGTTAAGATGATAGAGTAAAGCTGCTAAGGTCGGTTGTGCTATGTTGTTAGTAATTTATGTGATGGCAATATGAATTATAATGCATACTTCCATGGTCAGGGATGTATAATATAGTTAATGTCTAATCTGAGCAGCACACTCCAAACGCCACAATATATAACGAGTCCTTGGACCAGAAATACTCCTGTAAAGCACAACACTATCAGAACAACTTCACTGCTGGTACAAAACAAATCCTTGACTGTCACGCAGAACTAGTGTGGAGTAATCCACCTCAGGATCGAATTCTTGCCATATGCTGGCAGGAAATATGTGCTTATTTTTCTCGTACCAAGTGCGATGAACCACCTTGGAGCGTTTAATGTCTTCATCGGGGCTATCAAAGTCAAAGAGGAAACCAGCCTTACTCTTGACCTTATTAAGAATGAAGTAATAAAAATCATAGTGATGTGGGATGACAATATTGTCTTTGACAAACATGATGTCGTCAACGGTGCCTCGATGAAGCTCCTTCTTGCCCTTGCGGGTTCGATCTAGCATGACCCAGATTTGATCGCCCTTCTTGACGGTAACTTTTCCAGGAGTGTATGTGCCATCAAAATAGCAAAATTGAAGTTCTACCTTTTCCTCTTTGATCTCTTCTTGCCGTCGCAGGAATTCCTTTCGTAGTTGTTCCCGGTTTTGCCTGTCCAATTCCTCAGCCTCCTTTGTCTTCAAGAACGACGTATCAACTGTCGGATCAACCTTGCGAAGTTTCTTAACAACAGGCTTGCCCTCATTCTTCGTCTGGTCTATCTCCTCGCGGTCTTCTTCCTCGCCATCTGCAAATGATAGCTTGGACTTTTGCAAGCCACGTTTTTTCTTTGCGCGCTTTGTCAACCTGACATCGCTATCCGACGCCGCCTCACTGCCGCTCCGCGCTGCTTCACTCTCACTCCGACTAGTACTCTCCTCGTCCCTTCTTTTCGCTAGTAAATCCTCCCTTAGACGCTTCAACTTTTCGCGATCAACGAGTCCAACTGCCTCGTTCTTGATAATATCCTCCACTGACACCAACTGTGTCTCGAATTCGCGGATGCCGGTCGAGGAAGATGCTGAACCGCGGTTACGAAGTAAGTTCCCCGCGGAGTCTTCTTGTTCTTGTTGGCGTTGGCATGTCTTCTCGGCATCTTGAAGACTTGGTGGTCTCCCGAAATTGCTGAGGCTCATGATGGTGCTGGATAGCAGAGCAGGAAGTGCGATGATCGCCCGATATCTTTTCAGCGATGGTAGTCAAGTAGACCTGTCTCCAGGAATATGACGATTCCAGGTCAGTGCGATATAGACTTGACTCGCCGTGGTCGAATGTATGGGAATCTGGAGAGGACTGTTAGCCACAATAACGATGAGCCGCACGACAAAAACTCGAAAGTCGAACTTCACAATCTTCTCTATCGGGCTGTCGCCTGGACAATCGCCATTTATCTCCCTATCTCAAAAATGTCCCACAAACTGCGTCACCGGGACGACAAGCTCGTAACCCATGTCTACGATATCCTGCACGCGGCCGACGCCAAACGATGGCTGCGACCGACTCCGGTGTCAGCGTACTACGATTCCCCATTACGTCCTCCGTCGGGTAGCACGAGACAGTCGGACAGTCCGTATCATTTCGGATCCCGGGTGCCGGCATTCACGACACGGCCGTCGATGAAAATACCAGAGTACCGAAACGTGATTGCGTCAATTGCCCATGACGATTCGTTCCAAATATGGCTGTCGTACCTCGCGTTAAGGGAGTACTGCTTCAAAATGAGGGATAAGAATCCAGACGTGCATCTAGACAGATCCGTGTTCACTGCGGTTTATTTGTCATTGAAGTTTCGCAATCTGGTAGGGTTGACGGCGGAGGAGGTGCGACGGATGAAGATGAAGGACGGGATTAGTCGGTTTCAAGGTGTGCGGGTGAAACCGTCGAAACCGGTCAGTCCGAGCTTGATATCGGAAAACAGCAGAAAAGCATTAGCTGCGTTTCCAAGCGAGAAGTTGCCATTTTTGCCGGCGTCCAAGTCGACGAAGTACGTCCTGACAGCAGCGAACGTGATCTCGCAGTTTTGGACGAGACTGCACACGGTCCGGGACGACATTGAGACTCTGTTTGGTGCGCTTTCGAGAGTGGAGCTGATGCACTGGCTAGACAGTGCACGAGCGGCGGGGTCGGCTGTTGCTAGGAAAGACGTCTGGCAGCGGATTAACGACGGGTTGAATCCGCAGACGGAAGACGATGAAGGCTTGGCGATTCCAAAAGACTTGTTTGGACCGACGGCTGCGCCAGTGACTGCGATGTGGAACTCGTACATTGCTAGTGTGTGTCAGACTGGGACCCGACAACTGAAACGGGTAAAGGACTTTGGCAACGTGCTCCACACAGAATCAGATCCGGTCAACGCGTTCAAAGACGAGGACTATAAAGACTGGTTGTTGGATTACATCAAGGTGGACTACGAACAGCTTATTGTACGGGACTACAGCAATCTCGACAGCAAGCCCGACAGTTTGGTTGAAGTCTACTCTCAGACCTCGATCTTTGACAACGTGGACGCCAAATCTCAAGTCAAGGCAATCGCGACGCATCTACGCGTGTTATCAGCCGAAGCGCTACTCCTGGTAGAACGCATGATCGTGGCGGGCGTGCTTCCTAACGTCGTTACATACGAAATATTGATGCTCGCATTTGCAAAGTCGGGCATGCTTGAAGCTGTCCGGACCGTCATGCAGACTGTCTGGCGAGTCTCGCTGGACAAGGATATCCCGCGGCATGACATTGTCCGGGTTGGCTCGAGGTTGTATCCCACGCAGCGGACATTGATGGCAGCTTACAACGCGTTTGCGGTGAACGGACAGCCTAGTGAAGGCGAGAAGTATATCGAGGCCCTGCATGACAAGTATATGATCCGCGGTGCTTCTGATGCTTTGAACAATGTCCGCGATAAGTGGCGCACAGTCGAGACACAAGCGTAGCATAAGTGATTACTTTTTCAGCATGTATGATAGAATAAAGTACTGTATATTATAGAATAGACAGAGTCATAACGCCAGGTTAATGACAATCTTTCTCCAAGAATTCTATTCAACAAATTACTCAAAACTTAAGATCCCTTGACAAAATCCGACACCGTCTAGTCCGTGCCATAAGACTGATGCGACCGCGTGGTCTGTAAGCTGCTACTGCGGCCCATGACAGTCGGGTGCGATTGACGAGGAGGACGAAGACAATGGTGTTGAGGCGGCAAAGTGACGGTCGTGCTGGTCCGATAGTGATCGACATCCAGTCTCGAGAAGTGGCCCGTCACATCCGACAGGTTACGAGCAGCTGGATATTAACCCAATCCAAGCACGCACGAGTTGATACAACCCACATGCAATATATTTTTGATTGTATTGGGCTCTAATGCTATCGCACGCTGAGCGAGATTGCACGCGAGTGGATAAGAATACGACACGCTTGCGTCGCGCGAGATAAACACTGTGATATCCGCAAATTAGAAGGTTGTTTGGGTCCCAAATGGACTACAATCGTCCTCCACAGCCTTCCGTGAACACTAGGTGCCGTTGACTCAGAGTCAGCATGATTAACAGCCTTGGCAATCCAAGGCTAGGGCCGACTACCGGGTAGAGCCGAAGTATAACATTGCGTGATTAGATGGCGTTCAGCTGTTTGATGAAGCAATATATTTGAGGTGGCCACGAGGAAAAGTCGGCACACGCCTTTGTTTCTGCGCATTGGTGCACGAGTCATACACACAATGACTTGAGCTTCCAGAGCCCAGACTGTCATGCAAGCGCACTTGAGTCACGGCTTGCCAGTAGATCAAGCCACAATCAGTCGAAATTAACCCCGCTCAAAGTGGCTCACGGCCCAGACAGTGTCAGGATCGCAGGCCAGGCAACGATTACTATTGCCACTAAGCAAATGACAGAAAAGTCGTGATTGGGGTCAGAAATGACGAAAACCAATACTAATCAGGCAATGTGGAGAATCTGCTGGAGGTAATGATAAGCTAAATTGAGGAGTGGAAGTTGCAGGTGTGTTGTCAGAGGGCGACCTGCGGCTTGCCCGGAGAGTAGGCTGCAAGCGGCATTTGTCGGAAGACTAAGAGCAAATATTCGTATGCATCTAGAACGGAATCGCAGAATGGCATTACAAATAGATGGAACGACCGAGCTGTTGATTCAGTGTTGATAGCCATGACAAAACAGTCCGCACATGCCCGGCCAGATGATGTTATCAGTCACACACATTACAGTATTCACTTAAGTTAAGTTAACTAATAAACTAATAATAATTCGTGAAAAGCTGTTCGCAGTTGAAGTTCCAACGGCCAGTGCGCATGACGACAGATTTGCTCACTGGACAGGGCGATGGCGTTATCGGTCTACGCCCAGTGCGGCCTAGTTAAATCTAGATCCAGCTTGGTTGCCGGCAATCGTGAGTCAACGCCGCATCAAGTCCGGCGGCTCAACTCAGGGGTAAGCCATGGCTAATTTTTCTCCTCGACTGGGCAAAAGGAGCATTCAAAGGACCTGCATTTCGCTGGACTTCTGCTCGCAAACTTTGCAGTTGCTCGAGAAAGTTACAGCTGGGCCGGCCAAGTGGGCAAGATTGCTCGTCACAGATTCCGTAAGCACCGAATCTTAACGCGTGTCAGTCGCGCCAATCCTTGCTCTGGCACCGCACCCGTTCCTGGCCAGCTATCACAAGTTGAACCGTAAGCCTTAAATACTCGCACCTGCCTCCAAGTTCTGCCCACGATCAAACACTCTAAACAAGCGACTCAGTCATGTCCGCCCGCAGAGCCCGGTCAACTTCTTCCTCGGCGTCCTCGAGCTCGTCAACATTAGAGAGCGGGCATGCTAACGCTGCCTTGCCGTCGGGTACGCTGATTTGCCGAATTTGATTCGAATTTGACGACTAATTTCTAACTAGGTGGATCCATCGATGAAAAGCGCTCTCAGAGTTTGTCCCTCAATCTCGAAAATTCGGAGGAACTGCCTGTGTACAACAGGAAGGAAGATCACGAAAATGACCCCGACGTGATCCTCGAGCACCTTTTGAAGCAGGGCCAGTCTTCCTGGACAGAGGAAGAGGAGAAGACGGTCCGGCGAAAGACCGACTGGCGGGTCATGGTCTGGGCATGCTGCATGTTCTTCAGTCTCGAATTAGATCGGGCCAACATATCGAACGTTCTCACGACCGACTTTCTCGATAATCTCCACATCACGACTCAGACCTACAATTTGGGCCAAACTGTGTTCTTGATCTGCTTCCTGGTCATGGAGATTCCGTCCCAGATGATTATTCGCTATTTTGGTCCTGAGGTGTGGATTCCAGTCATGATGACCGGCTGGGGTCTCGTCGCAATGTGCCAGGCATTTATCAAGGACCGTGCCAGCTTCCTCGCCACTCGAGCCCTTCTCGGTGTCTGCGAAGGTGGCTTCATTCCGGGTCTCGTTCTCTATCTTTCGTCGTTCTATAAGTCGCACGAGCTAGCCATCCGCTTCTCCTGGATCTGGGGTGCATCCAACTTCACCGACATTGTGTCTGCCCTTCTCGCCGCCGGCATTCTGCAGATGAAGAACGTCAACGGGTGGTGGGACTGGCAGTGGCTTTTCCTGCTGGAGGGCATCTTGACAACCATCATCGGTCTTTCGACCGCAGTCGTCTTGCCATCAGTCCGAAAGAAGCACATTTCCCGAATCTTCACTTCCCGTGAGGTGGCCATTCTCCGTGCCAAGGTTGTTCTTGACGATGAGTCAAAGGGCCGCGCTCTGGAGCGCGGTCGCCATCTCCATATCAACATCAAGACTATCCTGCTCTCGCTCTTCGACAGATATCTTTTCCCAATCTACTTCCTCGGTTTTTTCGGCTACATTCCATCACTTCAAGGAAAGCAGTACCTCACCATCAACTTGAGGGCCATGAAATTCACGACTCTCCAGAGCAACTTGCTCACCATCCCGGCCTCTGCGCTTTGCATTATTTGCATGCTAATCGTCTCCAAAATCTCCGACAAGTTCAAGATTCGGTGGATATTCCCTGTCATTGCGTCTGTCATCTCAGATATTGAAGGCAGAACACGATGTGAGTTTAGATTAAAGCTCATGGTTTGAAAGCTAATTGGTTAGGTTGAATTCGATCTTAAGCGTTGTCGTATCCGCTGTATCCTCCACATCATTAACCTGTCCTTACAAGCCTTCCTCCTCGCTAGTTCAAAGGAAGCTCTGAAAGCTGCCCTCTCTGCTGCCGACGCCGCCGCCGACAACGATGCCTTCGACCATTTCTCTGCTAAACTCTTCCAGCTTTACACATAATGGTATTGAAATTGGTGGCGTGTACGACTATGAAGGGGATTGGATGATTGCAATCCATGACTGCATTTGCAATGTTAGAATCTAGACTTTATCAAAGAGTTATCTGGTGGCGTTTGGTGTTTTTTTATATATGCATCTTGACTAATGCATTTTCTTCGTCATGATTGCGCCTTGTCTTGAATTTTCAACAGATGCTCAGCTTATCCGATCAAAAGCAGCGTATCTTACCATCGACAGCCGAGAGCTGCCCCAGATTTCCAACCGAACGCTTGCAATGTTCATGGAATATTTACCTGATGTGGTAGCAATAACAGGACAAGCGAGACGTGGCCAGTATCTCTTCAGGAGCCCGCTCGCACGGGGCGTATGAAAGCGCATCAAACTCATAACCTAAGTAGTAGAATCAATCAACTTCGGCAGTATCGGCAGTATCTGTCGGCCGGCCATACCCGCGGACTCGTATCCGAAACCGGCAGCTAACGCGCCACTCTTCTGAGCCGCACAACTTCCCCGCCTTCTCGTTTCAGTCGGCAATTTCGCTATTACGTTGGATTGTTTCATTTTGCGCAAGAAATCCGAGAGAACAGCAGATGCGTGAATGTTCTGCCGCTGACCATGGAATTTTGTGGGGTTGTCCGGTGCTGGGAAGGTTCTATATTTCTCCGCTGATTCCATCCACTGACTATCCGTCCTGGATCCATTAAGTTCGCATGCATCGCCCCACACTTTCCAGCTTGAACAACTTTTCCAAAGCCGTCGCCTCCCTCCAGACCGGGCCGGCGGCGACTAAAGCCGCGGGCGATATTTCTGCAGTCTTTCCGTCGCTCATGGGCATCGACGTGCCGCCGCTTCCTGAGAGGTTCGCGGACCTTCAGCACTGGCTCATTAGCGGGAACGAGAAGAGGATTGTGAATGCGTGGTCTCGGTTGCTGGCCAGCTTGAAAGCAGAGATCTCCGAAATCAAAGCTCGCCGTTCTGACGTTATTCCGTCTGTGGATTTTGAAAAGGGCGTTACTGTCGATGCCGCAACGGGGCAAGCGACGTTTAATGACCCACAACTCGTCGCAGAGGTCCGCAAACGAGGTGCGGTTGTGATTCGGAATGTAGTCCCCAAGGATCTGGCACGAAGTTACAAGTTTGAGGCTGAGAAGTATATCAATACGAATCCCTCCGTTGTTGCGTTTCCAAAGGACAGTCCGTCGGTCTATGAGCTCTACTGGTCGCCGTCGCAGGTCCGCGCCCGGTCCCATCCGAACCTGTTGTTGGCCCAGAAGGCGTTGATGGGCTTGTGGCATTCGAGCGACAGCAGTGCACAGCTGTCGACGCAACATCCCCTGATGTATGCTGATCGCTTGCGAATTCGGTTGCCTGGCGACGCCCAGTTTGCACTTGGCCCACATATCGACGGTGGGTCAATCGAGCGTTGGGAGGATCCCGAGTACGCCAAGGTATACGACCAGATTATTAGGGGAGACGGATGGGAGTCTTACGATGCGTTCGACTATGCTCATCGCGTCGACGCGGCCACAGATATGTACGGTGGAGGCGGTGCGTGTTCAATGTTGCGTATGTTCCAGGGATGGTTGGCGATGTCCAACACAGGTCCTGGAGAAGGCACATTGCGTGTGTACCCTCTCTTGAAGCAAGCTACCGCGTACACGATTCTCCGACCTTTCTTCGACGCCCAGTCCGGCTCGATATTCACAGCTCCGTCCACATCATTTCCGAACACTGCTCTTGGCGCTGCTCAGGAACTTTCCCCCGCGACTCATCCGCATCTGGAGCTCGAACACGCCATGATCCCTGTCCCGAGAGTACAACCTGGTGATTACGTTGCCTGGCATTGCGACACAATTCACGCCGTCGACCCGCGCCATGACGGCAAGTCAGATTCCTCTGTCTTATACATCCCGGCCGTGCCCATGAGCGTACCCAATCTCCAGTACCTCGTCCGCCAGAGAACAGCATTCAAGCAACTTTCTCCACCTCCTGACTTCCCCGATGCCGGCGGTAAGGGAGAAAGTGGGTTTGTTGGTCACGGCACCGGAGCCGATTTTTCATCAGCGGAGGGAATGAGGGCTGCTGGTTGTGGAACTTTGAAATGGGATCTTGCCTTCGCGCAGAGCGACCCCGAGCTTGCGCTGTTGGAGAAAGCGAATAAGATTGTTTTTGAATAAGTCCAGAATATATCTGGCTATGTATGCTGGTATCTTCACCAAATTAGTTCCTGACCAGAATATTTTCGCATTCATCAGAACGAACATACTGTAGTTCCCGAGCATCCAGCCTCTTAGGTACAAACCCCTTACTCATGGATCTAGTTCTGCTAGCAGATTAATTACAAAAAAACAACAGATCATATCTACCAACTCTGTAGTTATGCTGCTATTGAAATTTGATCTGATGTTATAGTTATGGCGCTACAGTGATACATTATTTGATATACGGGGCCTGTGGCCATTAAAGAGTATCGCGGACGAAGCCGAAGTTTTGGCTCGAAAATCGATAACGGCTTATCGTCGTCAAAATCTTGCATGGAGTTAAGTTTGGCTACTGCAAGCCAAATCCAAAAATGTCCCTGCTAGGTAAGTTCAGTTTCCCCGTCCACCCCAAGATTAAAATGAATCACTTGAGCCGGGTCCAAATGAGCGAAATTTATTGAGCATGCCTAGGCTAAGACCGAGTCAGACTGGTGGCTGTTGCGGAATTCTGCTGCTCTCGGGCAAGATTGCGATCTGAGTAGTCCAGAATTGTTGTCTGCGTGAGGGCCTTGCAATTATCAGTGAGCTTGCTGTACCTTGCGCTGATTCGATTTGGCTTGTTGGTAGAGGGTAAACTTGGGTTGGTTAGTTCAAAGATTCAGCATTAGAAACCGACATGAGCTCGTCCGACATCATTGAAGAGGAGGCCGAGGCAACCCAGCTTCTCACCACCGAAGAGCGCAAAATTGCGGATGAGGAAGCGCTTGTGGACGAATTGGAAGTAGAAGAGCTCGAGAGGGGGAGGCTTATAGTTGTCTTCTTGTCTCTTTATGTCGGCGTGTTCCTTGCTGCCATTGATGGAACCATCGTCGCCACGCTGTTGTCACGAATCGCGTCAGATTTTAATGAGTTTCGGTCAGTCTCATGGATTGCGACCGGGTATCTGATTGCGCAGGCCGCGTTCCAGCCGACGTACGGAAAGCTCTCTGATATTTTTGGAAGAAAGCCGGTATTACTTGTTTGCAACGTAAGTTATAAGCGTTGATTGTGGGACGTGTGAGGGCATGCAACGGTTAACTCATCTCTTGCAGGCTTTTTTCGGAGTCGGCTCGATTCTCTGCGGTCTCGCGCCCACTCTTTGGTTTTTAGTTTTTGCTAGAGTCATTGCTGGAATGGGTGGTGGCGGTTTGACGACCCTGAGTGCGATCACCTTGAGCGACATTGTCCCTCTTCGTCAGCGTGGTCTTCTCCAGGGCATAGGCAACATTCTTTACGCGTGCGGGGCTGCCACGGGTGGTATCCTTGGTGGCATCTTGACTGAGACTGTTGGATGGCGATGGACGTTCGCGATGCAGGGTCCGATTATCTTCGTCTCGGTCTTGGCCATCCAGTTCAATCTGAACTTGCCAAGCAAGGAGTACGATGGCAGCAAGTTCAAGCGAATTGATTTCCTCGGCTCGTTTACTCTTGTTACGGGCTTATGTCTGTTTCTTTTTGGAGTCAGTGTTGGAGGAAGTTATTTTCCGTGGAGATCGCCATTTGTCTCCCTGCCTCTTTCACTTTCGTTCATTGTCCTTGCGTCGTTCGTATACGTCGAGTTGTACATAGCCAACGAGCCCGTTATTCCTCTCGGTTTGCTGAAAAACAGAACCGTAGCCGGTTCTGCATTTACCAGCTGGTTCACAACTATGGTTTACTTCAGCAACATCTTCTACACTGCCATCTACATGATCGCCGTCCAAGGCGCCTCGCCAAGTAAGTCTGGTTCGAGTCTGATGCCGCAATTCATCGGTAGTGCACTGGGCTCACTCGTATGCGGATACTACATGCGAATGACTGGTCGTTACCGGCCAATGTCAGTCCTCGCCATGATCACTCTCTTTGGTGGATCACTACTGCTCTGCACTATCGGCATTGACTCAAATCTAAACGTCGTCTCGACATATTTGTTCTTGCCTGGCTTTGGCGGCGGCGTGTACCTGACAATCACCCTCGTCGGCCTTATCGCCGCAGTCCCACACGAGTACCAAGCGGTTAGTACCAGTATCCAGTATGGTTTCCGCGGCACTGGCGCTACGATCGGCGTTGCCGTGGCGGCCTCCATCTTCCAAAACACGCTCGGCAAGCAATTGCACGAGCGCGTCATCGGACCTGGTAGCGAAGAAGTCATACGACTTGTGCAAGACTCTGTCGAGGAAATCGCTAGTGTACCCGAACCATTTCGTCTAGCTGTCACGTTGAGTTATTTGGATGCCGTACATGCGGTCTTGTACACGAGCGCGTTCTTGGCGTTCTGCGCTGGCGTGTCTAGCTTGACGATGAAGGAGCATGTTTTACATAGCAATATGAGCAGGAGATAAATGATATGGAACCATGTGCAGGAGAATAGATGAAAGTGTATGGCATTTGATGATGGCGTGTCGGTTGCTGGTATTGGTGGGGGATGACAAAATTTTCATTATAGATTATTTGAATAACTACTAGTTTTGCAATGTTAGTCAATATCCTCCCATCCCCCATTCATGTATTCGACCTTCACCAACACATGGAAAAGGTACGACACCCTCGATGCTGCTGCCATGACCCAACGCGTCAAAAATACGCAAGCTGTTTCCAATTATTGACGTCTATATTCACGCGTCACGAAAATAAATTAAGCACCAAGTCTCTTGTAACTCACACAACGGATAACTCCTCAAGGATGAAAAGGCGAAATAAACAGGCGCCACTTTCGTTTGAAGGAAGTTCTTTAAATACTCTCGAAGTTTGGCAGAGACATGGCGAGTATATAGTCTGAGGACATCCAAACCCTCCTAAATACTAAAAGGCGTAAGGGAAGGCGTGTCTAGTCGTGTTCAGATTACAAATTATGACGATTACCGCGAGGACAACACCGGCTGAACCCGCTTGAATCGTTACCAGAGAACCTTACTACAGATGCGATCATTAATGTAGGAAAGATTTTGTCACGACGACTGAGACATAGCCCGGAATCTCGGTGGGGGACGTTGTCTGCGTAGGCGGGACGAGAAAGATTGGCTGCGTTTGAGTCGGTTCACACTTCGTCATCGCGATTGCTGAGAGAAATTGTGTGAGCAAAACACATTGAGAGATCCCAAATATTGGGCTCCCGTGATTAATTCTGGAGAGACGGTGGCTAATCTCTGGGTTGGGTGAGTCGCGACCATGGTAACTGTCAAGTGACTCGTCATGCCTGTCGAGTGACTCCAGAAAGTGAGCCGCACAGGCGGTCACCAACGCAGTCCAGCCGTAGCTGAATATGCCTGACTGCACCTGATTGAGAGATTAAGCGGGACACTACGGCAGTGGGGACAGTGGGGACATTTACGGTCAGACGAGAGGCACAGGAAACAGAATAGACAAGAACAGGGCTACGCGCGCAAGACGCGTGAACGAGTGTCGGGTCGAGGGTAAGGGTAATTTCCTGGCGCGACTTGGATGTTGCCATCCACGTGAAATGAAAAACATCATAGTGGGCAACGGAAATTTAGTTGGCGGGGGTATTGGCTTATCAACGCTTAAGATGTCGGCAGCTAGGCCGTTAGCCGGCTTTAATATATGCTGCACAGGCGTCGAGTCGGAGCTAAGGGTAATGTTGATAGCTGTTGTAGTGCGAACGCCCCGGCTGACGACTGTTGCAGAATGAGATTCTCTCGAAATCGCGAAAAATGGGAGCTACACACTCACTGGATCTTACTTCTTGTGTCACGCATATGATTGTTTCGTCTTCAGATACACCAAAGTACGAGTACGCGATCATGAAACGGCCAGATGTTGTTTTCCTCAATAGCGACTTCGTGCCGCGGCTATACGAGCGCTGGATATCGGGAGATGATATTGATATAGCAAAGTGCATAAAAGATTATGGGGAATGTCAGATATTCGAGGGTTTGACCATTTCCTTGAGCAATGTCGTCGAACCGGACCGGACGCGATACATAAAGGCAATCAATGAGAACGGAGGCAAATATCAATCGACGCTTGTTTCAGGAACAAAATTGCTGGTAATCAATCGTCCCGAAGGCCAGAAATATAAATTTGCGTTGCAGAGGAAGATTAGATTTGTCCATACTATGTGGCTAGAGGCGTGCATCAAGCGAGGGGCTCATGTTAACTATTCGTACTTCGAGCTCGATCTTGATAATGAGGCCAGACGCGAAACGTTGGAAATGTTGCCGCGCAAGGCGAATGTTCAGCTGCCGAATGATTCGGCAACTAAGGAAATTTTCAGTTCTCGAGGCATCAGATCTGTTTCGGAGGTGCGAATTGAGCGTCCAATATCGCGGGTAAAACGCACAAGATCTGATAACGCATGGAATTCTATTATGGACGAGGTTGTGCCAGATTGTATGTCCGGCGTGACAGACAGTGTGCAAAGTAACAACGTGGCACCATTTGAGGTTGTGAATGAAGATGTAGTAGACCTATTAGCGAAGACGTCGCATCAACATATCGCCGATGTTGATGCTAACTCTGAGGAGCGATTATTTGAAAACATGATATTTTTTCTACATGGATTTAGTAAGGAGAAGGTCCACATGAGCCAGCCTTTCATACTGCAACGTGGTGGCCGAATTGTACATTCATCGGCAGAGGGTCCAACGCATGTCGTCGTTCCTTTCGACCTCAATCCCAACCAGCTGCCAAAGGTGCCGGAGTCCTCAATTCTGGTAAGCAATTGGTTTCTTGACCAATCCATATATTACAAAGAGCCACGACTACCGTCGGTTTGTATATACTCAGCCTATCACGGCCGCACCTTCTATTCTGAAGGAGCTGGTGATTTTCGCGATAAGACGATTAGTATATCCGGGTTTTCCGGAATGGATAGGAGGGAAGTCGAAAAGTTTATTACTGCACTTGGAGCAATATATTGCGACACACTGAATGAGGACCGAGATTTACTGGTCATCCCTGGAAATTTGTATCGGGCAATCAGCACACCAATTTCAGCCTCAGCAGCCGCTAGACTCTCCTCGCAAAAGATAAAGTACGCCAAACTTTGGAAAGTGCCTATAGTTCCTGATGAGTGGCTTTTGGATATGAGTCAGTGGCATCGACTGATGTCAAATTTGAATAGGTCGCAATTGCTGAAGCGGCCTGCTGAAGAAATGCCTAATCAAGGGCCCCGGGGAGTTAAGAAGATAGTTGCAAGCGAGTCCAAAGCTCAGATGTAAGCAGTCATCTGTGGGTTCTACGAATAGGAGCTAGTAACATAGAAAATCTGGTCTGGCTGTTCAGTTCAAGATATGTCGTTGTATAGTAGCACATTTTGGGAGTTTGGGTTATTATAGATAATTTTGTGATTGTACAATCAGAAATCATTGCTATTCCATATGATAGTTAAACGAGCCTCAATATGTGTAATCATCGGTAAATTCAAGGTCCCCATACTCCGTTAAACGCTCACCAGTCTACCTATGCCAAATACACATAAGTGTCGCCACCCTGCCTTTCCATGTATTCCTTCTCAATCAGCTTCTCAATATTCTTCTTGATATCTCCAAGGTCCAGAGTACCTCGGTTCTTAGTTTGCTCAATAGTCTGTTGGATCAGCTCTACGTGTCGAATCGTCTTTCTCGACTTCATGATGCGAATGACGCAGGCCTGGATCTCATACTGGCGATCGCGCTTAACCTGATCATGAGTATCTTTATTCTCTTCCGGTGTCTCCTTCAACTGAATCTGGTTGATTCTCAGACGGTAGGCTTTTTCTTCGAACTTGAGATTCACCTTGAAACGATCGCCGGGGTTGACATCCTTGCCCTTCGGGTCCTTCGACAAAACACGGATTTTTCCGCATGCAAGAGACTGCAGTGTCCGGACCAACTCACGGTCGTCGAGTGAAGTAGCCGCCTTCACCTCTTCATACGTGAGATCCTTCCCATCGGGAACATCGTCAAACAGTAACAAAACCACGGTCTGGAACAAACTCATGCTCAACTCCTTCCTACCTTTCGGCAAGTCTGCCTTCACCACACAATGACCGAGTGAATGTCTCCACGTTAACCGACGACCGGTCTGCTTAGTTAGATAGAATGTCTTGAAATTCTCGAGAGCTTTGGCCATATGTGGAGGAAGAATAAGGGGCACATCGGGGTATGAAGGCCAGAAAGCTTGTGACAGGGCGTTGACGTATAGATCAATACCGCCATCATTCTTATTGCTCGCGTACTTGCTGTTCTTGAACGAAGTCATGAAGTCCTTCGACAGCTCAATGTCCTTAAACATGCCTTCAAGTTTTTGAGTGAAGCCAGTACCACATTCGGTCTTCAAACGCGAAAGCATACTCCGCTCGGCATCGTCACTGGCAGACTTGTTAAGCAGTAATCGTTTGGCTAAGTCTTTCTTGTAGAACGCTTCAAACACGTCTTTGCCTTGAATAAACCGGAAAAGCACAAGAACGCGGTCCATGCGTTCTCTCATCTCATCATCCTCCATTTCCTTGTTACCGACACGAAGAATATCGTCGATATACTTGGCAATCATTTCAGCAGGGACATTCTGACGCTTGTTAATGAACAAGTCAAAGCTCTCGCGCATGGCATTGTCGAATGAGTCGTTGCTCTTGAACGCCTTTTCCAATACATTATCCAGTTTGGCCTTGAAGAATAATAATGATGATACCATGACAGCATCCTTGGAAGGCTCCATAACTAGCTTAAGGCCCTCGCGGCGAATATACTCCGACCAGGCGGCAATCAAGATCTTTCCCTGATCAACTTGTTCAAATAAGCCAAACATGTTAGATAGACTTGATATATCATCCGAGTTAAGAAGATCGTCGAAGCCGCGATCGACAATTGTCTCCACTTCGTTTCGTACAAGTTCATTTTTGACAACCGCAACCGCCTCGTTTCGGGTGGCACGTTCCAGACCAAAAGATGTTGCTTGCTCGTTCTCGAAGTCCAGGCTCTCGAAAACTAATTTCAGATAATCCGGTATGGCCATTGACTCGACATGAAGATTGGCAAGGGCCCCATAATGCTCACTCGTCGCCGCGATGAATTGAGGATGGAAAGCTGACGTGTAAACTCCAAGCGTGGATATCATACGGATAATGTTGCTAATCAGAGGAACCTGGACGGTCTCATGTGATCTGTTACGCCCAAAATAAATTATTAGACTAGATATAAGATGCGAACCAATGACCGCATTCTCAACAATGCATTTTCGAAACAGATCCAACCCCGTATCCCTTCGGCCTAGTTAGCTTTGACTTTACCGACAACAATAAACTCACTTACCAAATAGACTTCTCACCGGGGGCGGTGAGGAGATAGCTTCGGTCCATGAAAAAAAATATGTTCCGGATCAATCCGAGTTGTGTCGTCCATCGCGTCCACACACCGTCTACTACATCCGCCATATTGTTTGCCTTACTGGTGATACCACCGCTAGCAGAAATGACCTCAGCTGCTGAGAGCAATTCAAGTTCCAAGAAGTCATTGATGATGTGGTTCTTCATTCGGAGCTTGAGATTATCCCACAACGCCCGACTTTTGTCGGCACGACATAAATGCTCGACACCGCGATACAGCAGCTCGCACGATGTGGTGATTGGAACATCCTGAAATATGCTAACTAGGGCCGCATTCAACGCATCCCACGTTGTATTGAAATACTTCTCCGATACAGGAGGCGGTAGAGAAGTATTCGCTGGAACGAGGACGAGCTTGCGCACGCTGCCTGGACCCGATAACTGCCGCTGGCGCTTGGGCCGCTGGGCAGACAGCAGTCGCGAGCTAGACTTGCCAACAGAAGTCGACTCAATGGACAACGGAAGCCCTCTGGATGGGAAATTCTGAAGCATCGTAGGGAATATTACGATGGGGGGGCGTGAACAACGTAGATGCACTGAGTTTGCCTAGTTGAGTGACACTAAACATGATCGATGGAGAGCGACAATGTTTCGTGGACATACACACAAAACGCTTTCGCGTATATTCAGGGGCTATCGCTTATCAAGCAACCCTGCGGCAAGTCGACTTTTAATATTAGTTCTCGTAGTATTCTCGACCGAGAAGTACGAGGTGGTAAGAATAATAACTCTCTAGCTGTCAATCATGTCTTCAAACGTGGTCCTTATTTCAATTGTATCAGATGTCGTGTGCCCATGGTGCTACGTTGGTATAGCGCAACTCCAGAAAGCAATGCGCAAGGTCCAGCAATCGCATCCGGGCGTCTCCTTCGACCTGAGGTGGCAGGCGTTCGAGCTAAATCCTGATCTAGACAAAGCATTATCCACGTCTGCAGCTCCTCAGACTGTTCCAGTCGTTTCAAAGGTTGACTATCTTGCTTCCAAGTTTGGTTCTATAGAAATACTCGAGAAAACCGGCAAGTTTCTTGAACAACGAGCGCTATCGGCCGGAGTCAAAATCAAGGGGTATAGTGGCGTCATAGGACCGACTAAACTCGTTCACGAAGCACTGGTTTACGCTGGGGAAATGAAGAAGCAGACAGAATTTATGTTGGCTCTTTTTGAAGCTTACTTTGGCCGCAGCGAAAACATTTTTGACATGGCTGGCATTCTAAAAGTTTCCGCAACCGTAGATGGACTGGACGTGACAGAGTTAAAGGAGTATCTCTCGACGCGAAGCGGCAGGAAAATTGTTGAGGACGAGATCAAAAAGAATCGCTATGTGGGTGGAGTACCACATTATACGATTGGAAAGTACGAAGTTCACGGAGGTCAGGATGTAGATACTTTCGCCAAAGTCTTAGAACTTGCTATGTGAATAGTTTCTGTATGCAACAATGTCTAGTCTAACCTAAGCAAGTAAAAAATTATCATAGAGCATAACCAGTGTGAGCCTAATCCTTCCTTTGATCTTTCTGTTTTACGTTATCCTGTTTGTCCTCCTCCAGCGGTCGTTTGCCTCCAAATAGAATTTGGCCGTTAACAGGTCGGAAGTAAGGTTGCACACGCCAGTAAGGAATGTCTTTGTATGCTGCACCTGACTTATCCATCGGCAAATCAGACAGTTGAATTATGTCCTTATCTTTGAATTTGCCATCTTCCAATAGCTTCCGAACTATCTCTTCGACGTGTTCCGTTATCATTCTGAAGTTGTCAGTTGTTGAGTTTTTGTGAAGGGCTGCAATTTCCGCCCTTACTTCAGTGTGCTGTGACAGGAACGGTCGTAGTAACCGAAACAAATGCGCCTTGGCTGCAGTGTGCGACGCCTCACCAGGCGTATCTTTTAGAATTTCGAAGTATTCCCGCAATATGCGGTCGACTCGAGGAAATAGTTCTTCCATCGAGTCATCGTCAGCAGGAACCGCCTTTTCATACGAGCTCGGCCTGATAAAAATTGCCGGATTGTAAAGGTTGCCTTCGGCAGACATAACAGCATCTGCTCCGGTAATTTCCAAGCATCTCTTGATATCCTCATGATATAGAATGTTTCCATTGGCGAATATAACTGTTTCATTGGGAAGTTGTTCTCTGAGGTATCGGATGACTTCCCAGTCGGCTAGACCTGTTTGCTGACCTTTCATCTCCCGAGTGCGACCGTGAACCGTAAGGACCTGAGCCCCAGCAGATAAAACATGGCGTGCGTATGATAGTGTCTTCTCCCGAGAAGGAAATATTCTGATCTTGGCTGTGACTGGGATAGAGAGATTTGCGTGAAGAGTATGGACTACTTCAATGTTAACATCGATCTGCACATAGCAACTCCTGCGTACGTACTAAGCTTGTAAATTAAGTCCCAGTCATCTTGCAAGAAAGATCCATAATGTCCTCTCCGAGCAATATTCTGTGGGCATCCTAAATTCAAATCTACTGCATCGCAATGACGCTCCACCAGCTTAGCAGCCTGTAGAAGCATATCTGGCTCGTTGGCACAAAACTGAACAATAAGTGGTCGATCAGTGCTAGAGTGTCCATCAAGAGTATGGAACATGGCGTTCCGGTATTTCTCTTGCGTCGCGAATAGCCGAGCGTGAAGCATAGGAGTGTAGCAAAGATCAGCCCCGAGTTGTCTAGAGAGTTTGCGCCAGGCTAACTCGCTCTGGTCGACCATGGGGGCAACAATCTTCTTCGGAGAACCAATAGACTCGTAAAATGCTCTGCCACTCAGCTTAGTAGCTGGTGAAGGTGCCGCAGGATCGGAAATGGTCATTGTTTCTGGGGGGGTGTTAGAGATGATTTTCAGTGGCGGCAAAGTCGAAAGTAACTGGCGGACGCCGTAGCAGGCCGCGCTACTACGGGTAACTTTGGACAAACGCAAATTGTTGCTGTGTCTACTAGTGCCCCAAAGGGAACCGTTCTCAAAAACTGGGTGCTGTGATAAAAAGTAGTGGCCCTGATTCTAACAATAATGGCAAAGAATTCTTATCCCAATGGTCCAAACAAAATCTTCAAACCCTAATCCGACGGATTGTACAAACCCCTCACATTATGACAGCCTCAGTGGCTCGTTTTAAGGGCAATTTCTCGAGACTGTCAGATTTCCATAGCTGATAGCTCAGCCTAATATCAACGCCATGACTGGTTCGCAGCTTCGAGAGATATCGACGTGAGAATTATGTAACTGTAGCGGATGTCAGAGGCTCAGAGCCAAGACGTGTTGAAGCAACAAGGCACACAGTTCCTTGAGCGGGCAATATAACTTGGATGCTAGGCCCTCCAGACACGGCATAATTGCAGCAAATGTATTCAAATTATGCTTCGCGCTGCAATATTGTCAAATGTAAGCTCTGAGCTAAGGCTTAGACTGATGCATAAGGAAAATTGTGACGGCAAAAATCTGGCTCCGAAGAATTTCGGCCACCGCACTTGCCATTTTAAGTTAGAAGCTGAAGTCACTTTACCCCTGGCATTACTTATTGGAATGGTTGCATGGCGTGGATGCCGCACACATCTAGGGTGCACCCGGAAGATATACAGCCCTTCAAACACAACTGCGACCTCCACTTAATCTGGTCCTTTCATCGATTCGTTCACATACAACCGTTCTCGAGCTTTACGGACGGGCCAGTTCTCATGTCTTCTGTTACAGGAGATTTTGCTCCCGACGTGCCGGCAACCGGCGCCAATGCTCCCCCTGGCGAGAGTGTGGAGTCGCCGATGCCCACGAGTAACGCTTCAAATGAGCCAACCGAGACTGACGACATAGTACACTTATCTTCTCAATTCGACATCTCCGATGAAATTCAACCAGTGAATGGACTATTGAAGTCTTTCCAGGCTGATGCCTCTACAGATGTATGACCGTCGTTAGTTTTCTACTAGCATGTTACTGACGCGGAACGCGGTCCTGCAGAATACCGAGGCCGGCGAGTTCGAAGATGCGGTTGATCTGCGATCACCACGATCAGAGCGGGACCTGACATCGCCAATAGAGTCTCCAGTTGAAGGTACAGAGTCAATGTCGCCTGAAGAGCCTCAAATTGGCAATGCAGACCCAAATACCATAAATGGAGACGCTGTCGGCGTCGGACATATGCAGGAGGAGGCTGAGGGTACCAATGAGGGCGAATCAGAGCCTAAACCTGCGACTCCGCGCGGAATTGAGTCAACGGGAGAGGAGGCTCATCTGACAGAGGCAAAGTCAACAACGTCTTTGTCTGAGCTTGCTGAAGTTGAGCCTGTTCCCATTGAGAAATTGGACGAGATCAATCTTAACGAGGACACCGCAGTGACTGCAACCGGGACTGCTAATGTTAGCAATGTTACCGACCCAACGGTATATCCGACCGCAACGGTGCAATCTGCTGGCGTGCTTCCGCCTCCGCTGCCTCCGAGGAATCCCAACAAAAAGTCCCCCTTTTCTTGGCTCAGGAGTAACAGTAAGGATAAGGAAAAAGAATCTGTTACAGAGGGAACGCCACCACCAATCCCACCTCGCAAGTCAAAGAAACAGCCTATAGATGATGCACAACCGATGTCACGTCGGCCTTCACAAGCCAGTCATGCCAATTCATCGACCGCAAGTGAGACCGCAGTGCCAAACTATGAACTGCTCCTTAGCCGTGTGGATGCAAATCGCGATGATCTTCAGCGCAAGGAGCAGTCTGAGAAGGAAGCTCACATGGCCGGCACACAAAAATTACAGGAAGAGTTTGAGAAGTTACGTCAGTCGAAGTCTTACAACGGTGCTGAGTCCGATGACGACCTTGCAGCTATTGAGTGGGAATTTTGGACGTCCATTGTTGCAGATTACCCGAATATGGCCCGATCCCATCCGTCAGAGCTGACTCGAGCTGTTCAGAATGGTCTTCCACCTCCGCTTCGAGGCACAATATGGCAGCTAATGGCGTCATCGAAATCTCAACTTCTCGAAGATGTTTACAGTTCATTGCTCACTGAGAATAGTCCACATGAGAAGGGCATCCGACGAGACATATCGCGCACTAGCTTTGCCAAGACAGCCAACCACGACGCACTATTTAATGTTATCAAGGCTTACAGTCTCTGGGATCCGGAAGTAGGCTACATTCAGGGTATGGCATTCATCGCAGTTCCTTTGATCTTGAATATGAAGGAGGAGGAGGCTTTTTGCCTTCTTGTCGATCTCATGAAGATATATACACTCAGAGATCTTTTCCTTCCTGATATGCCTGGCCTGCATATTAGACTATACCAGTTCGACAGAGTTATCGAGGATACTATACCAGCGGTCCATGTTCATCTCGCTCGTCAGGGTGTGCTCTCGTCGATGTACGCCTCACAGTGGTTCCTCACATTCTTCGCTTATAAATTTCCATTACCCATAGTACTGCGTATATTCGACATTGTCGTTGCCGAAGGCCTCGAGGCTATTTTGCGATTTGGTGTGGCTCTTTTGCGCCGGAATGCCGATGCTATCGTTGATCTTGACTTTGATGCCCTCGTCAATTTCTTGAAGAACGGTCTTTTTGATGTCTATGTTGACTGTGAATCATCGACCAAGCACTCTAACAAGTCTCCGTCGATATTTAAAGGCAGCAGCAATAGCCAGTCCCAGGAGACGACTTACCGGGTGAATGAATTGGTTGCGGACGCGTATGCAGTCAAAATCTTACCTGCCACTCTTAAGAAGTACGAGGCGGAATATATTGAACTACACAGAGCAGAGGTTGAGCGGATGGAAGAGGTTGAAAATCTACGGACTCTGAATGGTCAGCTAACTCTTCAAATTAAGCGTTTGGAGAATAGTCTCGCCACGTTGAACCGGGAGCATATTGAGGTCGCAAACGAAATGGTTCAAGGCAAAGTCGAGATTGAGAAACTAAAGGACGAGAATACGGATCTCAAGGCAGAAAATGAGGATCTTAAGACCAAGCACGCAGAACTTCAGGAGCGAATTGAAGCGTTGCCTGCAGAAGTGGAAGCACAAATGGAGGCAAAGGTGAAAGAAGAGATGGATTCGCTAATGGCACGGAATTTAGAAGTCATGAATTTGAATCAAACTTTAGAAGATCAAATGGCTTCGCTTGAAAAGGAGCTTGTTGACACGAAAGTACAGTATGCTTCGGTATGTGATAACGGTTTTTAGTGCCCATAATGCTATGGATTACGCTGACACACTGCATTAGATAAATGAGATGCATGAGTCGCTAAATAGGCGATGGAACGATATAAGGAAAGTCCTTGAGGAATGAACATATCTACAAGTTACGATAGATGTTCATTTTACCTCCGCATTATGGTCGAGTGACAGATGATGAGCTTATTATTTGATGATTGTGAGATTAATGACAGGTGTGTGTATGTTTGCCTCATATGGACTGATTGTATTTGTGCAGTTGTGAAATTTGTTCTTAGATGTCATAAATGAGAAATTTATACACTTTCACGCCCTTTATACAAGAGCCATATTTCCCATATCGTGTTCTTTAATGTACTCGGGCCCATATTCCTCGTACTCCTTCCTTGTCAACATCTTCGATATATTCTGCTTAGATGAGACCCACTTTCGCATGCCCTTCCATGCGTCTAATATTCCATCTTGAGCGCGTCTGATCGTCAGGTCCATTTCGACCGGCAAAACTGCTCGTAGCTCGTGCAGTAGCCTATTGTCGAAGCCATTTAGTAGACTGTAACCGCCTGTAAGGAAAATATCGTTACAAGCCACAGAGGCATCCTTTGTTGGTAGACGGCGTAGAACAACATCACTAGCCAGCTCAACGACACCCGCTTGGTCGAGACCAGCGATTGACGGCTGAAAGATAACCTCCGGGACTCGAACTCTTTCGATATTTAAATGAACCTGATGTGCTTCAGCTCGTGACGACGGATCGAACGGTCGCGTGCCGCGAAGAAATGCATGAATAAGTGAATTCGTCCAGTCGTTTTGAGCATCGAGAGTGTTATCAAGGCTGAAATCTGGATCGAAAGTTAAAAGCTGCTCTTCCAGCTTGCGTACTGTTGCGGCCATTTCCTCATCTTCTTCAGTATCGGACGTGTTGGCTATATCGCGATAGACTGCCCAGTCGTCGTCATTCGCGCCAAATGTATCGTCATCATCGTCATTAGCACCTCCACGGCGGCGCTTTCGTCCTGAAGATGTAGGAGTGTCTGAAGCTAAGTTCGCTATCGACTTCATCCGCATTTGTGATGCAAGCGACTTTCGGTTGTTAAGCTCCTCCTTCAATCGCTTCTTCTCCTTGATCTTCTGTAGAATCTGCTCTCGCTGCTCTCTCCTGCTCTTGATCCAGCCCTCCAAGTCATTTGCACGCCACTCTTCATCTTGGCGCTCCTCTGCCTTTCGTCGCTCCTCTTCTTTCTTTTTCTCGGCCTTGGCCCGCATTCGGGCTTCGTAATTACTCTTTAATAGTCTTTGGTGGCGCTTTTGCTTGATCTGAGATTCATCTAGTTGATCATCTGGGATGTCCAGAAGCGGGAAAGTCTGCGGTTCTGAATCAGATTCTTCCTCGCCAATATCCTGCTTTCTCGATCGTCTGATCGATTTCTCTAAATTTCGAATCATCCGTATTAGGCCGCTGTCATCATCGAATCCTTCAGCTTCCAATATCCGTGTAAACTCTCGTTGTGAGACTTCAGCAGACTTCGCCTCTATGGCCCTATAGTACTCCAACTCCTGCTCCTTCTTGATCAGTTTCTCGAGGCGCATTTTGGCGGCTTGCTCTTGCAGTTTGCGTCCAGATTCCTTCCGTCGCTCGGCTATCCTCGCCAGCTCTTCCTCCGTCTTTGTCGGCTGTACAATTTCAGTAAATGGAGCTTGAATAATATGGTCTCTTTCATCAAAATTATCATCCCGATCCAAAAAATGGTCCACTTCGTCTGCGTATGACATTGGCGCAACATAGCAATGATCTTTAATTAGCATCTCCGCATGTTGAGGCGTAAGTTTTCCAGGGAAATGAGGATATTTAAGCTGAACTAGACTGAGCAACAAAGATGCGGCTGGATGCCCACCCCAGTTGAGACGCTTGGCTTGTGATAATATGCCGCGGCCGTTGATCACTGGTAGAACGTGCGTTGTTTCGTGTGCAGCTGAGATGACAAGTCCGGTCGACCCATTGTTGTAGTGATATGAGAATAGAGAATCGATTCCGAAAGTTGCAGCAGGGACTGAATATGTTTCAAATAGTAGTTCTTGCATGCCTAGGGAACCATTGTCAGCATCTTCCAAGGTTCAGGCAAGCTGAATGACTTACTGCGATGTTGTGATAGGGGACAGCCAAGAATCTCGCTCATGACGATCGGGTTATCCACCTTCGAATCACTAGATACTCCTAATTTCACAAACGCGTAATCCAAGATTGCCTCGAGATACTCCCAGTTTGCCACAAGGGGCCCATCGAACGGACTTTTAGCCGCCTGTCGCGTATTTGCATCTAGATTGACGTCACTTCCCACTAATGTGAAGGTGCGCAAAATCTTCCGGTCACGATAGCGCGCTAATTGCGTAGGAAATGTTAATCGAGGAGTGTCGTCTAAGGAATAGCCTACACGGGTCTGCCAGGTGCCTAGATCTAGGACAATTGGTACTCCAGCCTTGTAGTCAGTATAGGGGGTTATGAATGCTGGTGATGGCGGCTCCGGTAGAGAGTACACCTTAGGAGGCCGTATTGGAGTAACAGCTCCTCCAGTCGGCGTCTGCACTCGAGTCGATCGATGAGACATGGCCGCGGAGTGTATGTATCGAATGGCTTTTTGAAAGTGGTGGGTGAATTAAATGAAGCAAGCCAGTACTGTAAGTAGCAAATTCGCGCGCGTCGCCGGCTCACCGCATCTCTACACTGTGGGTGTTTACACATCCTAATACCTTACATTTGTTTTGTTTACCAACGCCGCGCATCTAGAGAACATGAGCTGGCTTGATTCAATCCTCTCATGTGCCATTGGTTCTAATGTGAATGCAGCCTCTGGATTTTTAGGATTTGGCGGAAAGAAGCAACCCGATCGCGTCTCTGGGGTCGAATCTCCGGATTCAATATTGACCCCAGTCGACAAAGGCAGTCTCTCTGTTGCCTCGACCTCCGAAAGCTCGGTCTCTATTGAGTCATCGTCAAAACTTGTTCAACCGGCTGTTTTCTTCAAATACGGACATCCAGGACCTCACATCGACGTTGATTTCCGCCAAGAGTACATTGCGGCATTTGACCGACGAATGCGCAACCCTGCCTACGTTATTGAACACATTACTCCTCAAAGCATTTCTCGATCAGAAGGAGTTGACCGGAAGAAGTCCACGTTTACCGAAAATGAGTCTATCCCTATGAAGTTTCGGGCAAGGCTTGCGGATTACTTCCGAAGTGGATATGATCGGGGACATATGGCGCCTGCGGCCAATGCTAAATTCTCGCAGTCAGCAATGGACGAGACTTTCTACTTGACCAACATTGCGCCGCAAGTTGGGGAAGGGTTTAACCGTGACTGTAATCATTTTACAATGAAGTTTATAATTCTCGAGGACTAAGGACTAACTCCAATAGACTGGGCTCACTTCGAAGACTTCTGTCGTCGACTAACGCAGAAGTACAATTCGGTGCGGATTGTCACTGGTCCACTTTACCTCCCGAAGAAGTATCCCGATGGAAAATTCAGAGTTACCTATGAGGTTATTGGGAATCCGCCAAATATTGCGGTGCCGACACATTTCTACAAACTCATTGTGGCCGAATCGCCAATAACGAACCCTCAGACCCAGGATATAGCCGTCGGGGCGTTTCTTATGCCCAATGAACCAATTCCGAATACCGTAGACTTAAAGAGGTTCTATGTGGCGATTGATGCGATAGAACGTGCTTCTGGTCTCGTATTCTTGTCTGACTTTCCTGATAAACAAAAGAAGGATTTGTGTCGGGAGGTTGAGTGCAAGATCCTGGTGCGGGAATTTACGAAGAAGGCATTGCCAGAACCGCCGCAGCCTTTGGCTTTACCTGTTCCTAGGCAGTGATAAGCTATAAATAATAGGGCTTTTGTATGGTATATTTATGATGCGCTATGTATATATCGTTTGCAGATGCAGAATTTCCGATGAAGCAGCGACCATTTGATGAGTAATGATCCTTAGAGAGTTTGTATGTATGGCATGTTGTCGATAAGCAAGCCAAACATTCGAATACATGACATTTAGCGACTTAATCGGCACTCTTCTGGCTACCACCACTGGCATCCCTGTTCCGCTTCATCCACGAAGGAATGGATTTACCAGACCGACTAGATTTCCGGGACCCTTTCTTCATCGAAGATGCTCCTTCAGTACTTATGTCATCAGCCGCGTCTCCCGAATTAGGTGACAGGAGAGTGTCACCACCGCCGGAGACACTTGCGTTCGAGGCCACTGCGATGGCTGTACTACCATTGCCTGTAAGAACAGTACCGGCCAGATTGCGATCACTAGCAGATCCTGACGTTCTTTGTGATTTCTGTTGGTTATTTTGCATTGTCCAACTCTGCAATTTTGCGCCAATAGCACCCATGCTGGTCTTCCGGTTTCTGTCTCCTGGGCTTGGATCTCTACTCTCCATACTGCCGTTCTCCGTCGAGGCAATTGTGGGCACATTTGACGATTGTCGAGAGCGTGGATTATAAAGTGTGTCCGCCGCGCCTGCCGACGCGTTGGCGTAGGACTTCTCGAGGCTTTTCCTGGGAACCCTTCTTGGGCCGCTCGCACGAGTTGAAAATGCATTCGTGCTATCTTCGTTATTACTCAGGCTATCACTTGTTGTTGATCTTGTGGTGCCCAGCTCCAATTTCTCGCGACGCTGACGTAGTCGCTCGTCTGTTGCCCGAATTTGCTGTTCAATAATAGACAGTTCATGCTGCTTGTCTATCATGGATGACGATCGTGCGCTAAACAGCGTCTTGGATCCGTCAAGTCCAAATATCTGATCTAACTCATGTGAAAATTCTTTTCCCTCGGACCTGAAATACAACATTAGTAACCCAAATTGTCCTCAGAGACGATTGAAATTAGGCATTGTTACGTCTCGGGCTCTGACGCCTGCGAAGCCATGACGTCCTATTAGAGATAACGCAATCGCTTCGCCTAAAACTTCTAATGCAACTATATCTGGGAAATGCCGGATATAGTTGCCTCTGATCTGATGTACTGTTAGGTAATTCCAACACTACTCTCCTGGCTAATCAATCTCAACCTTGACAGTTCCCCGGGTAACCAACTTGTTTCAGGGGTAATCCGGTCAATTCGCACCCCATAAATTGCTAGGTTTCTCAGATTCGTGACTTGTCAACTTGTATGTACCTGGTGGAATTCACAGTTTTGGACATTTTATCGGTCGATAGATTCAAAAACGGACGGCGCGCAATTCAACCTTCTTATTTCGCAGTGGTTTGAAGAAGTCTTACAATGAGTGTATACAGACCGCTAGTTCGGTCGCGCATCACTCCCGTTCTCCGACAAGTCAAGCCACGGAATAGCCAAGCGGCATCTCGGCATATATTGCCCCTGTGCTCCCTTACATACCGATCACCTTTAGCCAAGCAGCCATTGCGCACTGGAATGGATCTCTACGCATTAACTTCCGTCGCTGCTAGGAGCCTCTCTGCGACCTCGGCAAAAGCAAGTGTGGATGATGACGAAAACTTGAATCTGAAACCGGATGACATTAGCCTAAACGATTATCATGCGGTCGCTGACGAAACGCTGGAGAATATTCTAGAGAGTTGTGAGGATCTGGCTGACGCGGAACCGAAGATTGACGTTGAACTGGCGGTAGGTAACCGGGGGCACAATTGCCCCGACATTTGGGGGGGGGTGTTCTGGAAGGCTAACATGGCGTATGGACTTAGCAAGGTGTTTTGACGTTGATATTACCACCCCATGGGACTTACGTTATCAATAAGCAGCCCCCAAATAGGCAGATATGGTTGAGCAGTCCCATTTCTGGGCCGAAGCGGTAATTGGATGGCAATGTATAGTAGACCTCAGGCATTTTGGTAACGTAAAACGCAGGTACGATCTTATCGACTCGCAGTGGACCGATCATCGGGACGGTACGACGTTGGGAAACTTATTGCGCCAAGAAATTTCTGAAGCGCTAGGAGTGGAGGCTACATTTAATGGAGTAGATGACTACAGTAGGTAGAAGAGGAAAGAAGTGCATAGAAACTTGCAACGATACGTTTTGTACAATTCATATAAACGCAATTACTTGATAAGTACAATCATATTTATCAACAAATTACAAATACAGCAGTTGTTATACCGGTTTGGAAAATATAGCTTCGACCAAACGAATGCCACCCACTGCGAACCAAATGGTAAGCAGGAGAGGAGATTCAGCAACGTGAGCCGAATTGCACACACCAGATCAATACCCTTTTCCGGTCTTAGGTTTGACGTATACATTTCCAGACTTCAGATAATAGCTATATACCAATATATGCTGCACATCATTCCATAGTATAGTGAAATGCCGGGGCGCGATTATCATTCTACCGGTGCAATATTATTCCTGCAGAGGCTTCATATCAACTTGTCTAAGATTAATCCTTGCTATCAGAAAACTCATCAATAATATTCACTCTCGACGTCAGTAGTAAATTAACATGCGGAAATTCCATCTCGAACATGTCAATTGTCTCTCGTGCCACGAATACTTGAGGGGAGTCTTGCGATCTCAGAGCACATGCGCCTATCACGTTAAGCTTAAGGCATTCTAAACCGCGCAGAACATGCATGCGTTCCCATTGCATGACATCTCCATCGTTCCAGGATAAGTTGCACGCCCGCATTAAAAATCGCTCAAGCTCTGAGCCGATAATAAATGTGATCTCAAGGTGCCGCAACGTCGTACCGGCCATCTCTTCGTCTTGGTCGTTACGCGAGTCATCGTGCTCTAAGCCTTTGCGCCCACCCGGAAACATACACAGGAAAGCAAGCACAAACTCAGCTGTGTGCGATACCAATTTGAGAGACTCCAAGGACGAAAAGAATTGCTTTCTATGTACCACTGTCTCGAATGAAAGAAATCCCTTGACCGGTATAACGTTGGCCGAATCTACAGGATTATGGTGTGACTGCGTCTCTGATATTAACGGCGACGAATCATTTTGATCGCTGCCAAAGGTAGAGACCGACGACGACGCCGGAGACGAGAGTGTAGAGGTGGACGACGTAGATGTTCTTCTAGACGCAAGTATTGCACCAGGAGTGGAGAGTAGACCCGCCGTCGACTCCATAGTTGAAATCGATGCACGAACTCGCCATTCATCTGATGGCCGAGAGTGAAATCGGTGAGCATACACAGCTCCAGAGTAGTCCTCTTTTGCAACACTCTCAGGTAATCCCAGAGTGTGAGCCATATTGAAGAATTCATTAAACACGGGCCGTCCTCCATGGAAGATATTGTGATCCCTGACGTATCGTTTCTCCGAAATGGCGAACGTCTCGAGGATCTTTAGCCGTGGCATCGAGGATAAGGCTGCGAGCGATAATGAATACAATCTGGGCGCCATTATTCGACGATCGAGAACTCTTTGTTTGGCATCTGCTGCCTTCGGATGATATAGAACTAGCTCTTCAAGAGTGAATCGAACTCGAGTGAGTAAATGTAGGAACGCCTTGTCTGTGAACCCAGTACTGAAGTCCATCTCATGGTGTTGTAAAGGGATACCAGGGTTCGCAATTTCGATACGTCGAAGTCTGCAATAAAACTCACTTATCTGCATGATACATCCGTCCGACAGAAGAACTGGTGATCTCGTAATAATTTCTTGAAGTGACGGCGCCAGAGGTGCTGCCAATACCATACCCAGAGATCCTGGCTCGCAGATCTCCAGAGTCTTTAGCTTTGGAAACGAAGCCTGGCGAAGCCGAATTAAACCGTATCTAGAATAGATAATCATATTTTGGTCAACATACTTAGTTGAATTAGCTATATAGCACTCAGTCAGCATCAGGCGAGTGCTCCCAGGTCGGATACCAACATACTTTCATCATCAAATTTTGCTAAATACGAGTCCCTAAATCGTAAATGACGTAGGCAATATGCGTAGTTCTCGTCAAATCTCTCACGGCCGACAATATAAAAAGTATCAAAGAACCGGATAGATGCCAGTTTGCGGAACATGACAAGCGTGAACCTCTTGCATACAAGCATAAAGCTAAGGCTAGCAGCAAACGCAGCGCGAGATGATCCATTGTCGTAAACATATTCAGCTATAATGTCTAATAGCTCTGCAATATGCAAACACCTGTCGGCTGAGGATGGCGAACATATCGCCGAGGAGGCCATGATACTCGACGAGATCACTGGGGTATCCCATAGCGACAAATTAGAGAGATCGCTTGTGATGTTGATCTCCTTGGACGCCTGCTCGAACACCGATCGATGCAAATGGAAATTACTTGAATCAGGAGCTTGTTGTAGACCCGCAGATCGCCTTGAACGGCGTTCACGGTTACGGCTCCGTCGCTCACGTTCCATTTTGCCTGTTTGCACCCTTTGTTCTTCTTCAACGTGGCGCATTTGGCGCACAAGAGCCTTTCCCGGCTCTCTGTGGCTTACAGCTGACAATGCTTCCGCAAATGATACGTCAGGCTCTGAAACTGAAATATCTGCTTTCGTGGAAGAGGCCGCGGTCAGCATGCTAGCAGTCCAAGGTATAATATTGCCCTCTTCCTGCCGCAGTATACAGTGCTCACACACTGCGGCGCGGCCTGCTTCGCTTTCGCTTGCAACTATTGCCTTCCTCTGTTTCTGGGAAAGCTTCTTTTTGTGCTTCGCTCTTATCGTACTGCGAGGCCCTTCACTTCGAGAAGCGCAGTCCTCCTTGCCGCCCAGTTTCGCATTTTGCTGCTTTTGCAATTGCCATTGGTCCTCAATACCCACATGTAATCGCTGACATTTGGTCATGCGGAGAGATGCGCTTGATGGATCTCCCGATAATGTTTGACTTTCCGTGCGGTCTTGTTGTGGCAATGAGTTTGTATCGCTTCCTTGTCGTCCTGGTGGTGGTGGTGGTGGTGGTGGTGGTGGGGAGAAGGAAGACAATGCAACGCGCACCGCGGGCCACCTATTGTGCCGCTGTTCTATAATCGCACTATTCGCCATCAAGAGCGGCGGTGTATATATGGAATGGACTATCCGGAGGTAATGATGAAGAAATGTACTTTGGCAAAGGTGCCAGATAATGCCCAACTACCAATCGCATTAGACATTAGGTATACCACGGCATCGAGGTACGGCTCTTTTAGCCTACTGCGCCTTGCCGATACTCGAATTGTTTTAAACCCCGTAGCTTGGCAGACCGCGCTGATCCAGGGCTAGACCGGAGTGTATTGGTGGTCAGATTCCTCGTTGTCCAGGTTGTTACCGTAGATCGTTAAAGATGACAAGCCTCCCAGACATTTCCCCGTTTCTGCCGCGCGCGCCAACCTTAAATTTTGACGACGACGGAGATAGTAGTAACTTATGTACTAAAATTTGTCCGAAGTCTGTAGGGATGAGATGTTAATTCAATTAAAGGAAATACATTATTCTATAATTAGAATTATTATAAGCGAGAATCTATTAAGAGATAATCCCGCTAGTCAGAATTTTAGCGCTGAGTGGGCAGTGGTTTCATTGAGATACGGCCTAAGCACATTCCACTTGGGTATTAAATTAACGTTGATCCCTCAGTTGTACCTTGCCATATTTAGAATCGCTCAATTTGGGCAACTAGAACCAACGGCAATCAGTCATAGACCCATTCTGTTATGATGCTGATTAACGGCAAATTGATCGCACTGCTATACTGCGCAGCGCTGACCAACTGCATTCGATGCTTCACTTCCCAGCCTCATACGCAACCCTCAACAATTGAATCTGACGCCGTGTACACGGAGCGCAATGTGGTCAAAGTTCCAAGGCATGACTACGTGGCTGAGATGAATTTGGTTTCGGACGTCATATTGTGCACAGTGGGGTTACTTGAATTTTTGATCCGAGCACATGTATTAAAACCATGTTGGCTAGGCTGTGGAAATAAAGTCCGTTATTCTGTCAACACCATTGATTCAACGGTGTATCACTCTCAGACGGACTCTCCATCATACGCTGCAGTACTATCAAATATGTCTTTAGTGATTCAGTTTCCGCACGAAGTGCTGGATATACTTCAGTATCCCGAGGTGCAAGAACTCGTCGCGAGTAGTACGTCGTCCCCGCGTTCAGGAACATCGGATAACTCATCGAGAGAGGCTTATGTCAAGATTGAAAATGCAACTGTTACGCTAGGTTTCGATCATTATATTGGTCTTGACGAAAAATCCGCCACGAGTTACGAGAAAGATGACTCATTTTCGTCCTTAGAGCTTGTTGATATCACGCCCCTGTTTAAGTTGATGGATTCGATTTTGCGCGACACTGAAGGGGTTTGTTCCTATCTCCATGCATGGAACAGCGATCAAGATACAACGCATGGGGTTCGAATACCAGAAGCAGTCTACGCAAAAGCACAGGAATTGCATACGAAGCTACACGTTTTTCAATATCAGGACAGAAGAACAATTTTGCTTGACGGTGCTATGGTCAATGCTGACACCTTAGTTTCTTCTGTAAGAAAGTTAGTGGCCAGTCTGACAACTTGTTTAAGGGAGGATATCTAGTGGATTTTCATGATTCGGGATTCATTGAAAGTCAGTATGGCGATCTCTCACCGACGTTCAGCATTAATGTCAGAGGTATGCTGTATTTTATTTCCAGTCGTTTCATTAGTGTGATGTACGACGCCGGGAATGTCTTAGATTGCTGCAAATTGTTAATAAAACAGTTGTATATCAAATTTCGAAACTATTTGAGTCTGAGCAGGTCACAAAGGTGATTGTATTTTACATCTTTTCTTTGGTCTTTGGGGTCACTTTTTACGTGGCGTCAATAATCGCTCTCTCAAACGCCCAACTGTCGCAGGCAATTTGCTTGTTTCCCTCTTGTCATAAGTTCATGTCTATCATTCGATTTACGTCTAAAGACATTATATCGCAGTGATCATGCTCCTGGTTGGTACAGAACTTTCTGTACTGAAGACGGGAGAATAAATGCATGACTACTAACCAGCTTTGTTCTGGGAGGCTGAAACACATACTACCAATAATATCTAGTACGCACAGATTATAAAATTTGGACTGCAGAGTAAATACCTTCTCATAGTCGCGCTGACTTGCCGTGGCTAGCTTCAAGAATTTCTCCAGCATGGTCGAGTCCATCGACAAAACCTCGTCTCTGAGCTCCTTTGAGCGGCCTATCAAACATTATTTAAGGTTAAAATGTCTATTACATGGCAGTCTTCTATGGCGAGGCTCGTACAGCATATAGTGAGAACATCTAACGCATCCGTGTCGTATTGTAGCGCGGAAATAACCTGCCAAAGCTCGAGCTTAAGTGTATCGTCATGTCAACTTGGTCCTTTATATATATGCACCGAGCGGAGGGTAAATGAGCCGCATATCCGGTGGCTCAGCCCGAGCCGCCATTGTCGAGAGCATTTTGTGCTGGTCTTAACCATGCACCCTTTGGTAAACATCATCTTCAATGATTTATATATACGTCCAGAATTCGGTTATATTATTTACAGCTTTCAGTGACCATGATCATCTAATTTCCTCAAATTTTCCTGTTGCTTTGGCTTGCAATAGGGATAGCTAATAATTTGAGTGCCGCATTTCAATTCTGACCAAGGTTGATCAATATATACAGTACAGCCTGCTTTTTAACTTTGCCCACCACCCGCCAACAATGCAATAATTCTCTTGTTCCCATTAGCATTCCAGAAGACAAACAATTTTCTTTAGAGTCAATTTTAACATCTAGGCATAGTTTGCATCAAAATGGACTCGGAAACCTTCGAAGTGATCATACTTCCACCGCCTCCTAGTATTATGACTCTTTCCCGAACTATTCCCGTCACAGACATGCCTTCTCTGCTCCAATACTATCTCCAACGTCATCATCGCTTCAAGGCATGCAGTTCAACCGAGTCTAAGAACAGTACACTGACATTGCGGGTTGCTGATTTGAATGAGTACTTGTCGCTCGGGTTCGGAATTCAAGCTTATATCTTCCCTGGTGTGAAACTATCTGCCGAAAAATACGAACTTACCGATATCACAATTGCAAAGGAAGACGCACTCATTCCACCTAATCCATGTACCCTGTCTTTCGTGAGAGAGAACATTGCAGTACACGGAAAGATATTTGTCTCGCCTGTAGGACAAAAGGAAGAGAAAAAATGGCATGGTATCGCGCGTGCGGCTGCAATGGACCGCATTATGGGGATCAAAAAAACTGGTCTGGGAGACGCTGGCAATGGAATGCAGTTCTGTGTTCGTCTCACGGATGGCGACGATCTAGCCACACATCAACAAACCATTCCCGCAGCAGTGCCTCCGTCTCCTAAAAAGCCAAAGTCGCCAACATCAACGAAAAGTTCACCTTTGCCACGACCTGCGAGATCTACCGTAAACAAAAATGAACTACTACAGCAGAAGAAGACGCCGACGACGACAGTCAGGCGGCGCAAGGCTCTCCATGGCAATGCCCACCAGATGCAGCCAAGGTTCACGCCAGAATTAACACCAGTGGAACCTGATATAACTTCCATGTCACTCACTGTCGTTCATAGGCCAGTTACACTGTCTGATCAATCCCATCGTACGTCGTTGTCTTCAGTCACAGATGAAGAAGCTCGGAACGCGCTGAACGATACTCCGTCATACATTGCACTCAGGACAGACCTGACCGACAAGCAGAACGTGTGGAAAGGCCATGCTAAATGGCGCATGCCAAACATGTTTGCTCCAGAATTCTCTAACGACGACAATCCGATTCCAGCTATCGAGGTCTTGCCGTTAGACAAACTTAACATTCGTCAACCTGGGGAGCTGGAAGTAGAGCCTGAACCAGAAAGTCCTATCAAGGGTCTCAAGGCTGAATACTTCAGCTATGCAAATAGAGTGAGACGATGGGAAGGCTTATTCACCGCTAGTGAAATTGACACAAGGCTTAACGACGACGACTTAGCCCTAGCCAAATCTGAATGGACACGCCAGATTAAACTAGAAAGGCTGAGGCTAAGAGAGCAATACAATTCTCTAGATGGCAATGAGGATGGAGGACCGATACGTAAGAAGACACGATCAGTAGAATCAGTGGCAATGAATAATTCTGCTAGTGGTGGAGAGAGCACTGCATCCAAGTTAATGCAACAGTTTATGACAGTATCTGTCTCTTAAGAACTACGGTAGAACTTCGAGGAAGCGCAATTACTAGGCAGAAAAGGGGATGACTCTGTATAAATAGCACTTATAACTACAGCATTTGACCTATATTACCCAGCCAATATATATATTGGTACACAAGACCCCCGCACTGGGGTCGCTGTTGCTTAATATTCAAGTGCTGTGTAAAATCAACACCCAAAACAACTGCACACGGCAATGATACATCGTCCGAAACGGCTGTTGCCAAGTATAGAAAGTGCCGAAGTTCGCCATTAGTGCTCGGCTGTTCGGACCGATTATTTTCTGCTCCCGATGATTATTCAGCGCTCCGTCATCATCAAAAAGGGTTACCCGGCTTAATCATTCCTCTCGATAAACTGAACGTTCCGCACTTGCACATCGAGGTGCGTAGGTTAAAATAAAAGTAACTTATGTAAATTCAGGATAGTATTTTATAATAACAACCATGGAAATACGTGGTAGATTTGAATCGTAATCGTTGGGAGTTGTTCTCCACACAGCTGCAATGATGTGATATAATCTATCTTTATAGTCATACAGGTAGACTTATTCAGTCATTTTGGTTGCTGTCCGTTTCAATAAGTTTTTTCTCTGCTATGTAGGGTGTGAGCCGCGAAGTTTATCCGCGCCTCACGGGCCGCACGACGTTCAACATTGCTCTTAACCACCGTCAGTGCTCATTGCCGACTAAGACACTCACGCAATATTTCAAATTCTACGATATTCATTGTCAGCTTGTTGCTATTCTTTGTTTAACAGCACCGTGTCTGTCAGTTTACTTGACTGCTGTTAATACGGCCGTGTTCGCGAAGAGAGCGTCCAGCAAATTACACTCATATCTCCGATCTCGCATCTGTCCCGCGCCACGCAGTGTTATTAATTGCCCAATAAAGTCTTGAATGACTTTGTTGTCTTCTTAGAAGTCGAGTGACTATTGCTTATTAAGTTATACGACTATGGAGACGCACCAAGTACAAATCCCGCCACAAAGTCCACCGGAGATTCCACCGGTTGGCGAATGCAGCAAGAACGGTCGTCAGTTATCAACAAGCAAACGAGCCGCTCAAAATCGTGCTGCGCAGCGTGCTTTTCGTCAGCGCAAGGAGTGCTACATTAAAGACCTTGAGGCGAAAGTATTGGAGCTTAAATCCACGAAAGAGACAATCGACAGTTTGCGACAGGAGAACCTCCAACTCAGAGACTACATTCTTGCACTTCAGTCTCGGCTGATTGAGCAGCCCGGTGTGGGCGGCGTGCCAACGCCTCCCGCCGTCTATGCGCGGAGGCAAGTTGATTTCCTTCACGATCCTGCCACCAGTACTGTGTCGCTAGGCGATGTTGACAAAGACAGCCACGAACTGGAAGAAAAGTCACGCTAGAGTAGCGTACTGGTTGTGATATGGCCAACCTTCTTTGTTATTTAAGTGATAGGAATAGAAATATGGAAGGTGTATGTGCGAGTCGAGGGTCAAGGTGTTTGCTGTTAAATTGCTATTATTATGGGTTGAATTATTGGTATTGGTGCTTTGGCGGTGTCCCAGCCTCACACATTCATGGGCATAAGACGGATCTCCCTCTCAATTGTCGTTATTACTAGTAATTGCTCTATTTCTTTCTTGGATGGATTGGTTCTCGGATATCTTGTGACATAGGTATTGTCTATGATTTGTACTTCTTATGGATTGTATTATTACGTTTCTCACTTAACTTTTGGCGATTTTGCATTCATGAGATATTTCCAATAATTAATGATATCATCTAACCGAGTGTGTAGACACCTTCGTCATGGCTGAGTCATCACTCCGATAACTTTAGTTGTCAAAGCTTAGCATAATATACTGACACTGCTATACAACACGTGTCTGCGTATATTCCAGACTGCCCGAAATGATTAACATGCAAAAGACAACACTCAAGTACTACATTGTGGTTAGGGTAACTCTGCGTGAGCCACAACAAACTAAACTGTTTCTCCTCATCCTGAGCACCACATCCGCTCACATGGGCAGTGCGAGAGCGAACATATTTTACCGAATTCGCGTTAAAACTAGGAATTAGTACTGAGCGTATCGAGTATGATGGATACTATGGATTATTCGCCTGCGGATCGCGGGTCTCTTATACGGGGACACGAAACCCCTATGGATTTTGCGTATCACTCAGGTGGACCTGTGTTAGATGCGACATCGCCATTTCGAGATGCAGCTATTATGGCGGCGGCTGCCACCGCGTCTAATTCTAAAATGCCTGGATCCTTTTCGCAGAGCTCACGGAGCGTTTCGGATCAGACCCCAATTTATACTCCTAGGACAACGGGTATTGGGCACCACCCCTTCAGTTCGTCCGTTGCATATCAAAGCACCGCAGCCAGTCCTCTTTATGGGCGTGGGACCTCGAAGAAGTCGGCCGCGCAGTCGCCAATGAATCTTATCGATGAAGACGTTGTCATGTTGTCGTCTCCTCCATCAACGTCCTCAAGGAAACTGTGTACTGAGAAAGACAGTACGAGCCTAATGGACACAGCGGATGCAAGTGATGCGAGTGATGGCGAAGTAGTACAAGAAAGTACTTCTAGCAGATTTTTAAAGGTATTTCGAAGTAACTCGGCTGGCAATAGCTCCAGCCCACTGACGAAAGCTAAGCAGCTGCTAAGCCTGTCTACCAAGAGGAAGTCTTCGTCGCAGAAATCTGGGAGCAAGAAAGTTAAATATCCAGATGAGTGTCACGATGGCTTTGTTGATGAAGAGGGAGACGATAGCGATACAGGCTCAGATTGGAGCGGAAGGATTGTCGTTAAGAAAACGACAGTTTTACGGTCACCTAGAAAGGGTTCCTCGTCTCGAATAGGGTATTCGCCTCGCAAGGTGTCTCGATCATTGCCTGGCGGGAGTCTCCCTAACATTAATCATCATAACCCATCGTTACTGGCCTTCTTATCCCGACATGATAATCTACCATTTGTCCTCGCGTCATACCTCCAGCTGATTTTCAATGTGTTTTTGGTCTTGGTCATGTTGTATCTCATTATGTCGTTTGTTCTCATGATTCGCCATGATATTTCAACACAGATCGCTATCTACGTCGCAGAAGCCAAAGACAAGATCGCGAAGTGTGAAGACGAATATTTTGTCAATGGTTGTGAATCACGCGTTCCACAGTTGCAGGAATTCTGCGAAGAAAAGGCAACTTGCATGACCCGCGATCCGAATGATGTTGGCCGTGCAGGGGTTAGTGCGGAGACAGTGGCACGTATCGTCAACAGCTTTATTGAGGAAATATCATATAAGACCATGGTAAGAATAGCCTAGTTCACCGATTTCCGCCTGATTTTAACATAATCTAGGTGTTTGTCTTCGTTCTAATGTTTGGCTCTGTTTACGTCTCGTCTAGCAAGGTCGCCCCTTCCTCAGTGGTAGGTGGTCAGCACCATCAAGTACCCGAAAAAATATATTATCAATCGCAACTGGAAAATTCCGAATATGCTGGTGCTCTACCACCGCCTCAGACTACTGTAAAGTAGATGGTTTTGTTCGAAGTTACAATTTGCGTGGCTTTGCAAATCTAGGTGTTGTCGAAGTTTGGTTGGAAAAGCTATTTGTTTAATGCATTTTACGAGCTATATATGGTTGGACTGAAACGACTGGGCATGGGAGTTATCACGTGGAGAAGGCTATACTGAATAGGAGATTGCACTAGCATGTAAATATTGACATAATTTCACAGTTTTCAATGCTATCTCGGTGAAGAGAAGTAATTCGAGATCGGTTGAATATAGCAGTAGCCTACGAAACGAAAAACCGAATATATATCATACTAATCAGTGGATCTACATTGGTTTAACTACGTATTATTAAAAGGAATACGACCAGTGTGCGTAAGTTCTGTCGTCATAAGTTTGCGTCTTTGCTCGAACATCTGCGATTATGGCTTATTACGTCCCACAGTTGCGCGATTATTCCCCTTCCGAAGCTACTGTCGATGCACTAACGGCGTAGTTACGCGAGTGATTTGACGTATACGTTGAACTGCCATCTAGACGCGTTGCGAGGCTTCATTTGGTCAGATATTTCTCGTGTGTCTCTTAAGCGATTCTATTACGACAACCGGTTTCATAATATATCCAATTGCGACCTTGTCTTGAGTAGCGCTAGCTCATCAGCTCAGGTATGACATTTTCGTGGTAATATAAGTGATTACTCCTCGCCGGATGATCATATGATGCTCACGATTGGAACTTGATTGTGAAGTTTTCATGGCGGCGGCTAAATTGCAAATGTAGCCACAGATCGCAGCAAAATTTTTGGGCAATTTTGTGCTCACTGTCGGGTGATTCGGCTACGCGAATGATAGCTAAGATATCGGTTCAATGAGGATAAAGAAGAGTCCTGCATCAGCCAAACGGCTGGCCCACATGGTATGCATTTCTCGAGCGAAGACGGTGGATGTGCTGTCGGTTTTGTAGATTCTGTTTGACGCATTACTGAGCCTGATGAAATCTGTTTGTGGTCGGTGAAAATCATCAACGATCGGAATACGATTTAATGCATCGGCGGGGCATAGTCTCGCACGCCAGGCCTCGCCATAGGTTGGGTTGAATTTCATTGATCTGCATGCTAACGCTGTTTTAATCATATAGCCGCCGTCACTGGCAAATTTCATATCCACACTTGAAACATGTCCGCAGTCAGATCTTGCGAAACATATCCGATCATTCGGTCCATTATGGGATCAGCCACGCGGTGATCTTCACCATTGGATCCCCGTCTTGAATCGATTCGATGAGATCTTGGAAACGGTAGTGAACAAGAGTGGACTGAGAGCCAATATGCCGTCAGCTTATATTTTCAGTGTGGATGAGGAGGAAACGCTCGTTGCCATACTTGATTTCTCGGCACTTCTGCTTGAAGAGTGCTCGCATAGAAGTCTGTATGCCAGTGGCTCGGTACGTGATTATTATTAGAGTATGACTGAAAACACCAATTTTCTAACTGGTGGTCAAAGTATCTCTCGAATTTGCTCTATACTACGTCATTGCCAATTTTGATCTCAACTTTGAAAGTTTGCGCGAGGCTTGCCCAAAGATATGCGCAAGCGAATTCGGGGCGGTCAAGTATTTTCGTCATTAGTTTGGAAAAAATGTATAAACTTGCGAATTCTTTTCCGCCGCCAACTCCTGTCGAGATCACGCAAAAAGTCTCGCTGTACGACTTTCTTGACCCATCCAATGAGTGGGACAGCAGTTGGTCTGACATCCACTTACAATATTACAAGGACACCACTAATAATCTGGTATTACCCGAGGCTGGACATCCACTTACGCCTTCTCCATTACCTCTCCATAAAGGAGAATCGCCAGGCGAACCGAAAGCGGGCGATGGAATGCTATCGTTCACAATGTCATCAAATGAAGTAGCACATAAGTCTTTGGATGGGTTGCTCAACCGTGTTTTTACGGAGATTCCTAAGCACTTCCTTGTTGAGGTGTTTTTGAAGACAAGATCCGCGAAAGCATTTGCACCGGGCCCGGAGAGTTTAGAAATGAGACGGCAGCTCGTCGCAGTCCGATGCCTTGCGATTGAGTTTTTGGGTTATACCGCCCAGGAAAATTCTATTCAGACACGGCTCTTTGCTGGAAATCCTCAGCTTATTCCGTCTTTGTGTGATCTGATTCACCCAGACAACGATGTTCCAGTATGGCTTCGGACGCTGGCTCTCGAGACACTGCAGTCACTCTCGCATCATCGAGCCAAGCACAACGATATTTTATCATCATTGAGTGCGAATGTCAATCATGGAGTCCTGCTGTACATTGTAAGGCAAATTGTGAAGGATTTGTCACAAGGGCAGATCGTCGACGCATACTTTGCTGACAGGCTAATGAACCTAATTCCATTGTTGGCGTCCAGTAGCCATTCTGTACAAGTCCTTGTAACCGCCGGTTTTATGTCTGTCATGGTTCAGCTTCTTGAGACACCAACTCAGGATTTCACCACTCTAGCCATGGCAATTACGGTCATTCAGCACATGGTTTGTATCGCGCAGTCTGGGTTCAATGAGTTCGTTCAACTTGGTGGCCTGGACTTTGTCGTGAAGCGCATCGAGGAGGAAGTTGATTACACTATCGCCAATCCCGAGGATATAGAACAGACTGTTCTTGTGGATTATAGAATGAATTACGTCCGCGCGCAGTTTCTCAAATCTCTTTTCAAGCTTCTACTTAGTATGATGGCTTCCACTGGCAATGCGGATCGTCTTCGAAATCTGGTTGAGTCGTCCATTCTCAGCTCGCTCAAAAAAGTCATATCCAACTCGGGTCTCTTCGGCACCAACATCGTCTCGTGCGCAATTGACATGATGTCCACATTCATTCATAATGAGCCAACGTCGTACACCATCATAGGCGAGTCTAAATTACCTCAGGTGTTTGTTGATTCGATTCCAGACTTAATCAAGCTGTCCAAGACGACTTCTATCCCGCATGCTATTGGAGCCATCTGTCTCAATAATGCTGGACTCGATCTGGTCCAGAAGTCAGGAGCACTGAAGAAATACTTTCAGGTTTTTAAGATGCATTTCCACGCACAAATCATGACTCTTACCAGTGTACCAAGCAGTCTGGGTAGCGCCTTCGATGAGATGGTTCGGCACCATCCAGCATTGAAAGAAGAAATTATGGCCGAGGTAGTGCAAGTTGCTAAGGATATTTGTCTGGCTGGAGAAACAATGTCAGGCGGTGTACGGTTCTTTCCAGTTCGTGCGGATGCCCTGAAGACTGATGCAGATGATGAGTTGGTTATCCAGGATGCCAACTCGGAAATCATGTCATTGATCGATTGCTACGCTCGATTTCTGGAAGCTTTTCTGCAGAATAATGTGCATTGCAAAGAGTTTATAAAGCGGGACGGTCTGGTATATCTAGTTAGGTTTTACAGCTTGCCTAGTCTTCCGTACGATTTTCCTTCTCGGGCACCTGCAATTTCGTTGACTCGTGTCTTCAGATTAGCTACCGAAGTCAACACTTTCTGGACTATCACAACTATTTTGAAGGCTTGTTCGGCAACCATGAAGAAAGTCGACATATTTTTAGATTACAATGAGCCGGATTCTTTCTTCAAGCATCTTGAAACAGAAGACGGCGACTTAGCTTCCCAGTTCATAAAGTCGCTTAACTCAGTTCATTGCTTTGTGTTTCTGCTCTCTCAGATCTACGCACATATGATCTATCCACACTCAAAGTCGACGCTACCAATGATTCAACCATTCAGCACAGTGAACGAGTTTGAACAGCTATTGACCAGTTTTGGAAAACTGCAGCGGAACTGTTTGTGGGAAGACGTCGTGATTACAAAGGGACTTTCGGAAGAGTGGCGGGATGCAAGTCGCGTTATCAGCTTCGACGAAGGTCGAAATCGATACAATGAACAAGAGCGGAAGAACGAAATTGCGGAAGCGGAGGCCAAAATTGATGTAACAGATAACGGTTACAAGAATGTCAAAATCGTGAGATACATGATGAGTCAGGTCCCCGGAACCCTTAGCAAGATTTTTGCAGGTAATTTTGTATCGCTTTGATTGTGCTGAATAATGTGGGGTTAATAGTGCGATATGTAGGTCTTTCTAAGCTCACACTCTCTCGACGGATTCCAGATGCGTCTCAGAAGAAGCATGGTTTCACTGTTGGGGAGATGTTGGCCAAAGCCTTAGTCGGGAGCCTGTCATACTCGAGAATTGGTAAGACCCGCTCTTAATTTGGGTTCGCTACAATTGCTGACGAGTATCTTCAAGATCTATTTCAGGATAAGAGAGATAAATATGCCTACTGGGTTCTTTTGCTTTCAGCCAGTCGGAACATTCTCTTTGATGGTAATATATTTCGTTAACTGTTACCTTTGCACTTCTAGTTGTTAACGAGTGACAGATCAACGCGTTTCTACTACAAGCCTGCAAACAGTTGTTGCTATCTGCTTCAAGCGTCAAGGTGGCATTGAGCTTCTTATCAAGGTGCTCGAATCACTTTGGTACGAGCTCAGAAGTCTGCCACCCACAGACGATGGCGACAAGTCCATTCTATCGAAGCAGGCAATGACATTTGGCGATGTGGTTGTGTTGCAGATATTTTCGACACTAGTAAACATGAAATCTGTTCTCGATTCATCGCAGACCGGAAGTCTCGCTATGAAAGAACGCGATCGCGATCGCCCAGAGTATTTCAATCAGAATCAGTTCTTAGTCGAGTTACGACTGGCTGTGCTTCCTACGATCAAAAAGCTCTGGGAGTCTGAGGAACTTCTAAATGCCTCATCCCCAGTGCTGAAGATCCTAATCGGAATTTTGGCTTCAATTATGAATGCTGATGGTGAAAGTGGATGTATTGCCTCCGGAGATCGAGAATGGTCGTCAAATCAGTTGACAGCAGCCTCTTTCCAAGCGGCCGAAGACGGAGTACGACAGCTCATGGATTTAGGCTTTGCCAGACCAGTGGTTGAGGTGGCACTGCGAAGGTCATCGAATCAAGTGAACAGAGCAGCCGATTTGTTAATTGCTAATCGGAGCAGCCTCTCCTACGGGTCCGGCACAGAAACTCCACTTGGAACGGGAGAAATTGGACCATCCACCCAGGCCGGGGAAGATCAAAGCGAGGCATCCGCCGGTGGAACTGCGGCTGCAGCTGTAGCACTTGCAGCTCTTATCGATCCCGCTACCTCCAACAGTCCTACCGGTCCCCCCGACGTGGAATCAGATGATATTGACGTCGACGACGATCCCGAAAATATTGATCGTGCTGAGCATGAAATTGGTGACAGGTCAGCTGGTGAATCGGACGGCAGCGATGGCGATGGCGATTACAGCGGTGAAGTGGTGGAGTACGATGGGGAAGACGCTCCAATGGCTGATCCAGAGTCATCAACGTCGCCGACAGTCACCGCTAGCAAGCACATGGAAGACGCAAAGAGGTTGTCGGTCAGCGACCTAAATGGAATACGCGATGATATTCGGAAGGATGTCATTCCGAGGACACTTACGATACTGGAGACACATCCGGAGGTCGTATTCGAACTCTCGAATCTGCTGAATGCGTCATTTGGTGGAAAATTGTCGTCGGTGGACATGAAGAAGCAGACAGTTACAGAGATTGTCCGCCATCTTTCATCTATTGATATATCTGATGAGAAGAGCATTGTGCGTATTAAATCCACAGCTCATCTCTTAGGTCTACATCTCCAAAACGAGGCCTTCTTTGCAGCTTCGCTATCAGACTTGCGAAAACACTGGGATTTGTTTATTAAGCTGTTGCGCTTCGATCGAAATGGGAACGACACTTGGGTACCTGACGTCCTCCTAATTGTCGAGCGAATCCTATCGGACGCGGAACAGCCGCGACCGGTGACATTCGAGCATAATCTCTCCGGGGCAATTGTTGAGTTGGACCAGGTCCCGATGGAAACTAGGGCGGCGCTGTTTGACGCGATCATGAATTTACCGACGGTGAAATCTGAGACCACAGCTGCCGCGGTGGCGAGAGTACTTGTAATACTTACCCGAAAGTATGAATTTGCTGTTGCAGCTTTCGAGAAAGGTGCAATCGGATCACTATTTACTGCGATTCAAAATGTATCAGGAGACAGCAAACTTAGGCTACAGAATTACGCAAGTATTTTATTACGTCACGTTATCGACTCGTCGGAAACGTTAGAGACATTGATCACAATAGAAATTCGAAAGTGGTTTTCACAACCTCGCGCCCGACCTGTCGATGTCCAGTCATTCATTAGAGGAAACTCACATGTGGTTGTACGGAGTCCAGCAACATTTGTCAAGGTTACGAACAGCATTTGCAAGCTAGTATTGTCACCAGAAATTCCTTCTCGACAACAAAGTATCATTTTAAAGAGCCAAGGAACGAGAACGGTGCCCTCGAAGTCAGACACTAGTCAAGGCGAGGGTGACGATTCGAAGAAAGTGGACGACGAAGATAAGGAAATGACCGATGCCAAACCTGCTGACACACCACTTCCGAGCAAGGTGCTGTCACTTGAGAAAACTACTGGCGTGATGCAGTATTTGCTAAACGAGTTGTTCGCAACCAAAGAGGACCCGCAGCAACAACCCGAAAAGAAGGAGGGCGAAGGCAAGGTGTCGGATCATGCTCAGAAGGTCGAGTTTAACCCTTTGAAGCATCCCCAGTTTCTCTACCGTGCGTTTCTCTTGGAAGTTCTGACAGAGCTCTTGGCGTCTTACAATCAGTGTAAGTTGGAATTTATCAGTTACTCTCGACGAGGGCAGACTTTCAACACACCTTCGAAGCCTAGACTAGCTGTTCTGAATTACTTTCTGTATGAATTGCTCCCAACTGGTGGTCTGATTACCTCAGATGACATACAATTCAAGAAAAGAGTCTGCATTTCGAATAGTGCTGTTAGGCTACTGTACGCCTTAGTCAGTACCACTGGAGAGCATCCTGAGGATGGCGAAGAAGATCTGACAATCCTTCATATCCGAAAGTTTGTTCTCGATGCCACACTTCGTGCGTTCAAAGACGTGTCCACATCATCAGACCCGTTAGGAGTATGTTACTCACGATTATTGAACCTTGGTACTCTGTGTTACAAGTTTTTGAATGGCCGCTCTAATAGCTCAATAATGGGTGGCTCGAAGAATACGTTTCCCCCGACCGAAGTGGACGATAACGCTATGGCGAAAATCATGTTCGAGAAAAACTTTGTTGGAACACTTACTACGGCTTTGAACGAGATAGATCTTAACTTCCCAGGTGCCCAGAAGGTCGTTAGAATGCTACTAAGACCCCTCACGAAGCTTGCGCGTGCATCGATTGACCTGGCTGACGTCTTGACAATGACCAAGCCTGGCGAGCCAGCTGAAGAGGAATACTTTTCAACTGACTCTGCGCCAGATGACTATAGAGAGGAGACGCCAAATTTCTTCTCGAACTCAGCTCTTGGGATGTATGAGGTCGAGGAGGGCGTCGATTTCGACGAGGATGGCTCAGAAATTTCTGGCACGGACGACGGTGGCGAAGATATGGAATATGAGGAGGACGACGATGACGACGATGAGGAAGATGCTGACGAAGAGGTCCTGGAGTATGCTGATGAGGAAATGAATTACGAGGATGACGAGGAAAGCGAGGATGATCTTACTGAGGGCGAGGATGATGTGGGTGACGAAGACGAAGATCATATGAATGTAAGGTCCTCTCTTTTGCTTTGCTTATAAAAAATTCTGATTTGGATAAGGTGGAGATTGTCGTCGAGGAAATTCATCATCATGACGACTCGAACGGCGACGACAATGACGAAGGCGAGCAATCAGCTGAGGAAGACGATGAAGACGAGTTAGACGCCGAGAGCATTCAAGATTATGAGGATGATGATGAGTGGCAGGATGAGTTGGACGGTGATGACATGGAGGACTTTGGTGATCCACTAGATGAAATTGCTAGAGTACTTGGAGATGAGGGAGGCACTCCTGAGCAGGAGGGCGAAGTCGACGAAGACGAGGAGGATGAAGACGAACCCGAGGACGGCGAAGAGTCAGATGACGTGGTCCCAACAGATGATATGGACTACGCAGATGATATTGATCAAGATGGTGACGACGAGCCCAACTTCGGATGGGAAATTGAAGAAATCGGTACATATGATGAGATGTTTCCTACTCGCCGAAATCCCCACATATTTTCTAACACCGGAATTCGAGGATCAGGTATTCCAGGTATAGTTTCTCGTCTGCGGGAATTGCTTTGTGTGCTAATCAATCTTTAGGTTGGTCTGACTTGGATACGGCGACGAATCCTCTACTTGTGCAGCCTCCAAATGAAGAAATCACATCTGCGCTGAGTGCCAGCAGTGCCACTCCAAACGATCTGCCGTATCGGCCCTATTATTCCCGGCGCCTTCCAACAGAAGGCGACTTACGAGTTTTAAATGACCTGTTTCAGCAGGTTGTTCGCCACCATCATCATCGGGCGGCAAATACTGGTGAGTTTGGTAATAACGATGTGATTATAACACGCGATGTGGATCCCGTATTTGGTTATCATCCATCCAGAATGAATCGTCAATCACGTGAAGATCCTTGGTCCATTGTATCTACACTTAGTCCAAAGTCTACCCTCGTGCGATGGCAAGAAGAAGCGCGTATACTATTTAGCACGACTGTGAATGACAAAGCCTCACAACTCATTAATCACATTTTGAATTTTCTTCTACCAATTGCTATTAAAGAAGATCAAGATCGGAAGGCAGTCGAGGCGGAAGGACGTCGCAAGGAGCGTGAGAGACTGGAGAAGGAGGAGCAGGAGAGACGCGAGCGGGAACGGGCTGAGACTGAGAGAAAAGCAGCTGAGGAAGCCGAAGCAAATGCCAGGCGTCAGGTCGAGGAGACTAATGTTTCAGTTCAGGCTGCAGTTGAAGGCGGAAGCACCGGCGAGTCTAAGGGTGGTGAAATGGAGGATGTCGAAAGCAGTGCAGTCCCCGAAGATACTGAATCTGCTGGCGTTTCCAGTGAGCAGAGGATGATTGTGACAGTTGGTGGACGCGAAGTCGACGTCACGGGGATGGGTATTGACCCAACGTTTTTGGAGGCACTGCCGGAGGACATGCGAGAAGAAGTTCTCGCATCTCATATTCGCGAGATGCAATCCAGTAGCACTCCAAACATTGGAGAGCCTGAATCTGAGATTGAGGCCGAGTTCCTTGCTGCTCTGCCTCCGAATATTCGTGAAGAGCTGTTACAGCAAGAGGCAACCGAACGTCGACGTTTACAGCGTGAACGTGACCTGCGGGATGCGCCTACCGAGAATCCAGCGTCCGATATGGACTTCGCAACATTCTTGGCAACATTGGACCCGGCTTTGAGGCAGACCATATTGGCCGAGCAGGACGAAGAGGCCCTGGCCCATTTGCCACCTACTATAGCCGATGAGGCACATGAATTACAAAGACGCCATAATCTTCACACTATCAACGACTTCTTGGAGATTGAGCCACCTACTAGAGGCAGTAATGGGCACCGTTTACAGCGGCTGTCAGGCACCCACCTGTCAGATGGGCCAACGCCCGGCCATCCGTCTTCCCGAAATGGTATACAGCTTGTCGACAGAGCTGGTATCGCTTCTTTAGTCCGACTATTATACCTGCCTCAAACTAGCAACCAACGCAGCCCATTGTACGACATGCTCGTCAGCGTGACGGCCAACAGGCAAAGCAGAGCAGAGTTGTTTAACATGATTCTTTCGATATTGCAAGATGGTAGCACGGACGTGGCCGCGGTAGAGCGCAGTTTTAGTCAGATTTGGGCTAGAGCTCGTCCTCAGCAAGCCGTCGCTTCGAATACTCCCACCAAACCGTCCGCGACTCCGAAAACGCCCGTGACTCCTGCCAAGGGTAACACTGGGCCGGCACATCATGGTTCTGCGGAGGTCTCGCCCCTTGCATTGGCTCAGCAATGCTTACAGGCCCTCGATCATATTATAAAGGCAAATCGGCAATTAGCATCTTACTTTTTAATCGAGCATGAGAGTCCAATTGGACTGAAGAGAACGATGAGCCGGAAAGGGAAACTAAAGGACGTCCCTGCATCTAAAGCTCATAAGTATCCGATTAATACATTACTTGCATTACTGGATAGACCTATGATCCGTGATAGTGCTTCGGCAATGGATATTCTCTCAATGCTATTCCAGGAAATCACAAGACCACTGCAGGTATTGGTAAAGAGGAGTATGGAAGAGGAGAAGGAAATAGCGAAGGAAGCGACCAGCAACCATGAGGTCCCAGCCGATGCAAGCGTTGCTACCAATGAAGTGACAGAGAAAGATGAACCACAGCCTGGACAGTCTACTTCTGCAGCCAAGGACGAAGAAAATAAACAGTCTCAACGAAAGCTGTCGCCTCCTGTTATTCCCGAGCATAATCTCTGCCTCCTTGTCAACATCTTGACTGCTCGCGAATGTCCAAATCGAACCCTTCAGCAGACACTAGCTGCCATGCAAAATCTGTCAGCAGTGCCAGGAGCTAAGGACATTTTTGGTAGTGAACTGATCCGTCAAGCTCAAGAGCTTGGTCAGTCATTGCCACGTGATCTGCGGGAGCTCACAAGCCAGATACGACAGGCTAAAAGTGGCTCTGATATCCAAGGAATGGCGCTCTCTCGATTTTCTCCGGCCAGCTCTGATCAAGCCAAACTTCTGCGAGTTTTAACCGCGGTGGACTACCTCTTCGATCCTGAACGCGAGAAGAAGGATGCCGAAAGTAGGCCAGAAGATGCGTCGGATGATATCCTTATTAGACTATATTCTGGATTGGACTTCGGGTTACTATGGAAAGCTCTTGGAGAGGTCTTACGAGAAATTCAAGAGCGGTCGGATATGCTTCATGTGGCTACGGTTTTACTACCATTGATCGAGGCTTTCATGGTTGTGTGTAAATATGAGGTGCTGAGGGAAACCCCAAAGCCAACTCAGCCATCCGGAAAGGTAGTGCGATTAGACACTGCCCCGACAAATCCTGCCCCCGACAATATGCAGCATTTATTCTTCAAGTTTACAGATGAACATAGAAAGATTTTGAACCAGATGGTTCGAAATAACCCGAAGCTAATGAGTGGCTCATTCTCGATTTTAGTCAAGAACCCGAAGGTCCTTGATTTCGACAACAAGCGCAACTTTTTCAATCGCCAACTACATGCCAGGTCACAAGCCGTTCACATCCACAGAGCTTTGTCATTGAACGTTCGTCGCGAGCAGGTGTTCCTTGATTCCTACAAGGCATTATACTTCAAAACTGGCGACGAGATTAAGTATTCGAAGCTTAATATTCGATTCCACGGCGAAGAGGGCGTTGATGCTGGCGGTGTCACCAGAGAGTGGTTTCAGGTTCTTGCCAGGCAGATGTTCAATCCGGATTATGCATTGTTTACTCCAGTTGCCTCGGATCGTACGACATTCCATCCCAATCGGACTTCCGGTGTCAATCCGGAACACTTACTGTTTTTCAAGTTTATTGGAAGAATAATCGGTAAAGCTCTTTACGAAGGTCGTGTTCTGGATTGCCACTTTAGCAGAGCTGTCTACAAGAGAATTCTTGGCAGGCAGGTTTCCTTGAAGGACATGGAGACACTCGATCTGGAATATCACAAGTCTCTGGTTTGGATGCTTGAAAATGATATTACCGATGTCATCACAGAGACCATGTCGTTGGAGGCCGATGATTATGGCGATAAGAAGATCATTGACTTGGTTCCTAATGGAAGGGATATTCCTGTTACTGAGGAGAACAAGCATGAATACGTAAAGCTTGTTGTTGGGTATAGATTGTTGACAAGCGTCGAAGAACAATTGGAGAGCTTCTTGAATGGTGAGTATTTGTAGCTATCTCGATTCCGACAATACGCTAACGGACCGTAGGATTTTATGATATTGTATCGAAGGACTTGATCGCCATCTTTAATGAGCAAGAACTCGAGCTATTGATTTCTGGGCTTCCGGATATTGATGTGGATGATTGGAGAAATAATACTGTGTACGTTGAGTCTATGCTGCTACTTAGTTTTCACTAACGATCGTATTCAAGGTATCAAAACTACTCTCCATCCTCTCCCCAGATTCAGTGGTTCTGGAGGGCTGTACGATCGTTTGATGCAGAAGAGCGTGCAAAACTACTCCAGGTATGTCCGCTGGGTTATATGCTTCAGGCTTATCGGGTTCTAATGTCTGTTAGTTTGTCACTGGTACAAGCAAGGTTCCCCTTAACGGATTCGCGGAGCTCGAGGGTATGAATGGCGTATCACGCTTTAGCATTCATCGTGACTACGGTCACAAGGATAGGTTGCCGTCATCAGTAAGTTCATGTGTTCAATTATATTGATCTTGGGGCTTGAAAACTAACCTGTATTAGCATACGTGCTTCAATCAGCTGGATATGCCGGAGTATGAGTCATATGACGCACTTAGAAATGCGCTTCTGTTGGCTATAACCGAGGGAAGAGAGGGGTTTGGATTTGCGTAGTTGTATCAATGACTATTAGTTGTTATATACTTTGTGCCGGGAAGCAGTTGGTATATTTTGTTTGAATTATACCTTGGTTAATAAACTCGCATTTTCGTAATTATACTCTATGTAAGTAACTAAGCTGAAAAGCTGCTCTTCACTCGCTTCCAGTTTTGCACATTCTTGCAAATCTCAACATGTTCCACCTAGTGAGAGGTACACATTTCTCAAGGATTACTGACTAAATTCATAAACCTGCTCACCACAACTGGCTGCAATCCCTTTATCCTGCTGGTCTATCAATGTGAACGGTTGATGCCATAAGACGCACATGACACGTAATAGGCAAACAATTCGTATCGCGAAGCCAATCCACAGGCACGGCTCCAAATTTTTCAATATCATTCACACGCGAGATAGATTTTGTACAGTCCAAATGCCCAACATTTCCCAATATAATACAGATAACAGTATGCAAAAGATGTAAACTTCTAATTGAACGACTGCTCATACGAATACATTATGTATTAGTACCACCGACCCCTATAAACTTTGTTAGCGTTAATTCGTCATAGTCACAAGATTAAGTAGCGTACCAGCTGCGTAAGCCAAATACCAAGTTAAGCTAGCACCACTGTCAAGGAAACTGCTCCGGAACCCAGGGCTCGAAAAGACTTTATAACTAGACTTGGGATCAAATAATGCAAGGTTGGCGTAAAGGACGCCCTTCCATCCATCTGTCAGGGTCGGCGCAACAGAGCTCAATAGACTAGTCCATTCGTCCCGAACAAAAGTCGGTGAACGAATGTATGACGAGACAGGGGTGATAGGTAACATATGGATACCTTGGATATATTGAATATCTCTGCCAAAGTAAGTGGTGTGATCTGCCTTGTTCTCGAAAAGCTAGATAAATAAAGTTAGCAACGCTGCCGATTCCGCCGGATCGATTAGGACACAAATGAAGTGCACATACAATTCCAGTGACCTTGTTTGCAATAAAATTACTTGGCTGAATACTATTGGTGCTATTCATAAGCATATAGGCATTCATGGCACGACGCATGACAGCCAACATCATGGCACCACGAGCCTCCATAGACTTGTCTCCAACAACCTGACCCCAGAGCTTGATAGCATAGGCATGGTGATAATCTTCCGATGATGATTCCTCGTCCTTTCCATCTGCTGACTCAAAGAGCCCCTTTGCCCAGGAATGGCCGTGGAACCAGCTGAATGAACGAGAAATTGGGAAGTACGCGTCGGAAGCTGAAGGATTTGCTACATCTCGAACCAATGTATTGACGTACTCCTTGTTCTTCTCAACCCAGCTACCACCCAAGTCACTGTCAATATATCCAATAACAGCCGCAGCGTGAATATGATAACCATAGTGAAAATGATGATCATTGTAGTATGAGTTGCCAAAGTCCGCAAGCGAATCTCCAGTGGTAACAGCGGCGCTTGAGACAATCCCTTTGTAAGTTCCTGTACAGTCGTTAACTAATCTAAGCTCTTAGACTAAATAACGATACCGGAGACGTACTGTCATAATACAGGGGATATTTCTGCTTGTTACCCGCAAATACAGCAAACGAACTCTTGAGTTTGTCAAGGCAGTACTTTGTGATGGCGGCGTTCTTCAGAATCGAATGTGACACGTAGCAAATCATAGCAAATTTGTCTAGTGCCTTGCCAGAGTAATACATCGAATCCAAGTTCGTCTGAGCCTCAAAATCTTGAGCAACTTCAGAAACTGCAGCAGATGTGATCAACTTCATGGCCTCTGCTGTGTAACCAGCTTTGTTGCCTGGTATGCTTGTCCATGGCGCGAATTGGATACTGGTGGGAAGAGTCTCCTGCATGATGAGCTGGTTGGTAGAGTACGCGTACATCTTCCCCTTAGTCTGCGAATCGATGCAGAATCCAAGAGACATTCTCGCCACATCACTGGTAAATGAGGCGACATGGTGGGGCAGTGCCCAGAGCAACACCCTTCCGGCGTTGTTACCGCGCTGAGTCCAGTAGTTAATAGTAACCGTTCCTTTCGAACCAACAGCGGTGCCATGAACCCGCGCAAAATAAGTGTATTTTCCAGCGTGGTAGTCGTACGCGGCCTCGCTGCCGTCTACAATCTTAGCGATTTGAACGACAACGTTGTTAACTCTCTTTGATGCAAGAATAGTAGACGAGCTCTTTAGAGAAAGCGAGAAGGTTTGCCCGGACGGGACGCTTGCGTAGATGGCCCAAAGAGTGCCGTCATAAAGCTTAGCGACATACTTCTTGATTCCAGACCGGGGACTGGCCTTTTCTGTTAATGATTGGAAGCCGACGAGAGAATTGAACTTAGGCTGTATGTTGAAGTAGATGCCAGAGACAAATCCAGCACCCTGGACAAGCGGGACGTAGAGATATCGCCCGTTACCGTACCTTGAACGGGAGGGTGCCATAGTGACATTAACAGAGAGTTCGGCCGTATTGCTGAGACTCATGGTCATGCTGGAGTCAAACTCTGCTGCTGAAAGGGATATCGAGTTAATGCCAACCGGATTAATGTAGTACTCAACTGGGTTGGCCTTTGCGTCGGGCCCATAATTCTTAACGATGTTAGCCAGCTGAACATATGCAAGAAGACCCGACCTACCCGCTGACTAAAAGTAGTGTGACTGATAGCTAAGCCATAGTCGCCATTATTCCCCCGGTTCCACCAAACTGAATAAGGATAGACATTTGCTGGCTGGCTCCGCGACCCAAGGAACAAATTTGAGTAGAAATTATTGGTAGGAATAGTTGATTTGGAGATCACCGAATTCGACATACCTAGAGGCTGAAGAGGATGTGACACCATAATCGGAAACCTATTATCGGGCGCAGTGGTGGCAATAGGCATAAACATGTCGACGGTGACGGCGGCTTCGTAAGAGTCGAGCATGTCATACTCGATAGAATCATGTGAGCCACTGTCTGCCACATAGATAGAAGTTGGGAGCGTCCTGGCAGCTGAATCCATAGCTGTAATAGACGCAGTGGTGAACGGCTGTGCGGACGTTCGTCCCTTCTCTAATGAGGTAACGACAGTACCGAGAGAAGCTGGAGCAGGCGTGGAGGGAGATACGACATATTGAACTGTCTCTGACGAGACGACAGCCGTAACGACTTTGGCCGTAGAAGAACTGAAAGGTGCTGCAGACCCGGAAGACACCAATAGCAGCGTTAGCGACAGTAGGATTGAAAGCATACTAACGCCAGAATCGATCGAGGGTTAGGGTTAAGGAGTTATGAATTGACCCAACTATTGCTCAAACGACCGATCAAGACGCAGAAGACCAACAATAAGAGGAATTGCAGAAGAGAAATTCTCCGAAAGAGAGTCGAAGAATATGTTACTGGCGCGTATACTGGTGGAGAAGCTGAAGACCGTCGGGTCGGCAGCTTGCCGGCAGGACTGCCGAGGTCGGTCTTTAATAGCATGGTCGAGATGACTGTAATCGTTGTAACAGCTCGCAAAATCGCGAACGGAGAATTATGACAAACGTCTCTGGCCTGGCCATTGTAATGTGATTCAGAGGGGGCGGGCAACCCACCCGGATTCGGCGAAATTTGATGATTGAGTTCGCGATAGTTGGCTCAACATAGCGGTGTGGCTAGTGCAGTTTCCAAGTTAGGAAGGACCCTGGGTGTCAGGAGCACCAGTGCGGCGGAGGTTTAGTCCCGCTTATGGAATAGTGGCACAGGTGCCCCGTAATCTCTTCCGGTTGCGCGCTAGAACGAATCAACATAGCATTTCCATCTCGCGACTTTTATGTTCAGTATTTCAGCGGCGAGGTAATATTGCATGTTGCCCATGCCGCCGGTTTTGCATCGCGACCAGCCACATCCTTACTCGTGAGCCTTTGATTGATGGTGAGCCGCACCTGCACGCTGCAAACTTTTCGCCAACATCTGACATCTAAGCAGTATAATTGGCTGCTAGAAATGGGAGCGCACTATCAGTGGAACTGTAGATTGCTGGTCGCCGTTTGGACACATTTAATACTTGTACGGATGCGGCCTAGCACACGGATAAGACGTTACTATAAGTAGTTAATAACTTAGTTATAGTTAGTTCTATTTACAATTGGTGACACTGTTTGGCCAGCGACTCAACCAGAGATGTCAAGCAGTTCTGCCGATGGCTGCGACGTAATATGAGCGCCTACGCTTCTAATTAATGAAATGTCAAAATTCTCCAGAGTACCTGCTGAGTATGTTCAATTCTAGGTCTCGCTTGCTCCACCATCCAGCCACGCGTCATTAAATGAGGGATGCGGAAAGAATCCAAAACTGGCCTTCGGATCGAACAACGCGCGACGGTGGCGTACAGCGCACACAGCATCCTTATCCCCATCATTGTCCATTCCTTATAAACAAACTAAGGGAACCGGATAAACGACAAAATTGGCGTAAGGGCATCATATGAATACCCTGAATGCATTAATCGTCGTTTGGCCGATTTCGTTTTCAAAGAAAAGCTATCAACATAGACAAATTCCCACGCGCATCAAATATAGAATGGCCTTACAATTCCAGTCTCTCGGTTACTGTTTATAATTTGATCCTGCCTAAATTGTCGTCCTCTAGTAGGCAATATGTATTAACCATCTCCTCATAACCGCTAGCGCCATGCCGGGTCGCGCCTACATGCTCTTATCTCCTGCAACCGTGGCCCACAATTTGATTCCATTGCATGATGGTAGTTTCAGATATGAATTCCTGCTCTTTGCCATCGCCGGACTCAAACAATTCCTTCATCCAACTATGCCCCTGGGAGTAATCAAACGATCTGGATACCGAGAAGTGGGAGAGTTTTGCTGATTTCACGGATAAGCATATTCGACGTAATCATTGTGATTGCATTCCTCCGAGCGCTTTGTCGATAGGGCCAATGATAACTACCGCGTGGATTAAGTAGCCATAATGGAAGCGATGGTGGTTGGAGTAAGTGTTCCGGTATATTGTACGTAGTGTAAAGTCTGACAAAGAGCTGATCTTAAAAGCTGGGGCCGCAAATGGCAGAAATTGTTGGATGTATTAATGACCACTGACCACGTTCAAACATCCCCGCCGTCGGCAGATCAAGCTGTTTATCTCTAAAATGCAGACCAGGGTAACAATGCCGACTCAATCGCGTTCCAAGTGGACGGCAACATACTAATTGCTCTCTTGACATACTTCTACACGCTTAAATACTCTATATGCGAGATGGCTGTGTTGTCAGATGCTTGACGCATCTGGCGCTAACACCTCTTCTTATTGACTCATTCTCCGTATGTCTTGCAAGATTTAAATGTGTTTGACGCGTTCAGACCGTGGACCAGGACGAAATTACGCTGGCGGCCATGTTCTCTACTAAGAGCCGTCTTATTAGGGCATATGAAGATACGCTCAGAGTGAGCAACTGTTGGCAGCCATGTGGCCCGAGAGTTTGAAGACAAACTGCTGACGAATGGGGCGTGACAACAAAGTGCCAATTGTCGTCTGGAGGATACTGCATACTGGGGCTTTCGAACACAAGGTTTTTATTGTTTGGACCGTATACTTCGATGTCCTGAATTTGACTTGCAGACAGAGTTGGAACCTAAGAATCGCCGGGACATGGTGCAGGTCCATTTGCTGCCGTCGCAGAACACTTCAAATACTACTTGCCATTGGATGTGACTATTCTATATGCTTCCGAGTGCATGACCGGCGGATGCGGAATGCGCCCGGCTGCTTATTCTGGCTGAAATGCGGAACGATGGAAGCGGAATTGATAAGTGGGGACGAAAGCCAAGTCGACCCCTGCATTACCTGCTTGACGATCATCACCGACGTAGATAAAATATACCGGCACGCAACTAGGCACGCTGCTGTTGCGAACTGGTGAGTATCCCATGTTTAGATCTAAAGTCGTTATTATTATAATAATGGGTTTTGTTATTCGAATGCGGCAAACAGGGTGGTATTCTTAGTGAGCCATCAAGTCAGATGGAGAAGCCGATAGATTACTAATAAAATCTGTAATCAATCCGCAAACTTTTGCATTTTGCGTTTATACAGCCAAGACGGCAAGTCGGCACGTTAAGCGGTGATAAAGCGCGGCTACTGGCGGCCTCCGAACGGCTCGCCGCAATCAAGATTAGTGAACAATGGCAACAAAGGTTGAGTTTACACGGAACACTGCCAAGGAGGCTCACTGCCGTTTGTACGGCTTGTGGCCCTGTTACGCCAGAGCAAAAGCATTTCAATGTCCACGACTCGTAGCCGACAGTACTCTGGTCAGCTGGTTTGGGATTACAGCACAGCTTACCTTGGATGGGAGTCGTTCGGCTTTTTAACTATCGAGCAATTAGCTTCCATGATGCATGCACGCCACCAAGCTAGTTTGGCGTTGGCGGGAACGAACTTCGGTGTATCATCGATGAAGACCACTTCAGGCTGGCAACGTGCTGCCTAAGGACTAACATACGATGTGAGAGATCTCTAGAGAGGCGCCTCCTGCCTGGGAAGGCATGGGTCGACTTTGGGCAGCAGTCTCAGCAGTAGCCGGAGAATACAGAAATACGGGAGATGCCGTTTGCTGAAATGTCCGAAACAATCGCCAGCTGCGGAACTGTTAAGCCCGAAACGCCGACTACCTGCTTCGAAATCGGCTCATCTGCTTCGGGGTGGGCCCTTCCTCCTCGTGTCCGATGATGTCTAGTCTCTATGGCCCTACTGCAGTAAGCCTTGGCCGACTTCCATATAATTGCGCTATGTGCTGTTTGTCTGTTTCGGCGGCTTTGCTTTGGTCTTACAGAGGATTGCGTATTGGCGTGTGCGGTTCCGAGGTATCAAGTCTCAACCAGCCATGACTACTGACGCCCCTACTCCTTCAACCACGACGAAGGAGTCATACTGCTCCACTTCAACCAGCAGCTCTTCCGCTGCACAGTCATCATTAGAGAAGGCTGCGACAAATTACGCCGACTTTCAAGATGTTGAGAGCTCCGACTCCGTGTCTGCCCGTGAGCGCCTCGAACTCTCGCGGATACGGTCTGGTGCGGCCGACATGGACCTGGACGAACAAGAGCAGGAGCTTCAGCGCGGTATGAGTAGAGTCGACAGCAAGAATCCAGATGTCGTCGGTTGGGACGGACCTAATGACCCTGCGAATCCATTTAACTGGCCTAACAGAAAGAGTATCAATCCCCGCCGGTTGTTGGTCGCGCAGATGCTAATATATTATCAGAATGGAGGATTACACTTATTGTAGCTTTGGTAACGTTCTGCGTCGCGTTTGCGTCATCAGTCTTCACTGCCGGTATATCGTCTATCGCTGCGGATTTCGACGTCAGCTCTACGGTCGCAACTCTAGGTCTCACACTCTATGTTGTGGGGTTTGCCACAGGTCCGCTTGTGTTCGCGCCAATGTCCGAGGTCTATGGTCGCAATGTCGTGTATATTGGAACTTGGATACCATTCATGTTGTTCCAGATTGGTTGTGCGCTCTCGAAAAATGCTGCAACTTTGTTAGTGTCGCGGCTGATCTGCGGTATTGCTGGGTCTTCTCCTCTGAGTAACGCCGCTGGCACTCTTGGTGATATCTGGACGCCAGCCGAGCGGGGGGATGCCATGTCATTCTTCACTCTGGCTCCATTTGCGGGCCCGGTTTTTGGTCCGATTATTGGAGGCTTCCTCACGGAGTACGTCAGTTGGCGATGGACATTCTGGCTTGTGCTGATCGTTTCTGGTGTCATGTTTATCTTCCTCCTGATTGCCATGCCGGAGACGTACGGCAAAACTTTGCTGGAACGGAAAGCGGCTCGCCTGCGCAAGGAAACCGGTAACGAGAACTTGCACGCTGCCCATGAGCGTGGCGGCGTGTCGCACATGCAAAGGCTCGGCCAGAGCATCGTCCGGCCGGTCGTGATGCTTTTCACTGAACCCATTGTCTTCCTCATCGCGTTATATTGCGCTGTTGTGTACGCCATCCTGTACATGAACTTCGTTGCCTATCCAATCGTGTATCAGCGAGAGCGGGGCTGGGGTATGGGCGTCGGTGGTCTTCCATTCCTTGCCATCGGGTTCGGCATGGTCTGCGCCATTGCCACATCTCCCTACCAGACCAAGCTCTATCTCAAGCTCACAGCAGAGCGAGGAAACGGCAAGATCTACCCCGAAGGCAGGCTGCCGTTCGCCATCTTCGGCGGGTTCTGTCTGCCGGTCGGTCTGTTTTGGTTCGGCTGGGCAACGCTGCCGCAAGTGCATTGGATATGCTCTGTGCTGGCCGGCATTCCGTTCGGATTTGGCATGGTCATCCTGTTCCTCTGCATGTTCAGCTACCTCGTCGACTCGTACCTACTATACGCGGCAAGTTCATTAGCGGCCAACACGCTCCTGCGATCGCTGTTTGGCGCATTCTTCCCGCTCTTTGCCAGCCGGATGTATATCGAACTTAGCCCCCGCTGGGCGTGCACGCTCTTGGGCTTCATTTCGCTTGCCATGGCGCCCATCCCATTTTTGTTTTACAAGTACGGACAAGCCATCCGGGCACGGTCTAAACGCACGTTCTGAGCGCTCAAGTGGGTTCGGGAGCATGGTAGAGATAAAACCGGTTCATTTTTTTTTGGGTAAATTGCATCTTGTGGGTTCTTGCATATGTCCGTGATTGAGTTTCGTATTCTGGGCCTTGCATTTTGGGTTTTTTTCTTGCCTGCGTTGTGCGCACTCGGTGGCCGGGCTTGTTGCTTTAGTAAATATACAAACCGTGCAACATGTTCGTATTATTCGTCTTGTTAAAGGAACGGCAACGTAGCCACCGGGCGCAACCTAATCCGCCTGCTTGTAAACTGTGGTTATCATAGTACTTCAAGTGCTGCTAAGACGGGTGGCGGGCGAAACAGGTTTAAAGCACCGACGTCATCCAGAGATAGCACGACACCGCGATCCCTGATACCATGAGTCGTGGGGCACCGTACAAAATGTCAATGACTTTTGGGCACATTGGGCTGAGGAACGCGCCTTGTTTTTTCCCCCCCGTTTCCTCGGGCACGTCTGTGATGCACCTGGAATTAATTGGACCCTGACATGCAATCAATCGGCTGAAGATGGTGGTGAATGGCTCCATGTCGTGAAGTACGTATAAAATACATAGTTTTCCCCAATTGAGCCCTATTAGTTATTAAGGGCAGACCCCACCAACTGGAAGGCCGATCGACACAATAATGGCACCTAATGCAAACGCTGAAAAAAAAAACATTGACTTGCCACAGACAATCGATCGAATAAATTCGAACCTGTACGGCACTTAAAACAGTAGTTTTGTAACATGCGAGCTGCTCAGAAATATGATTCCGTGATTTAGTCAGCGGTCAAACTTTTGAACCACCCTAGCGTGATCAATTTTTATTGCTATAACGAAAGAACACCGTCCATATCGAAACAAGTCTAAAAAATACACACTTCGTACACGCACTCAAAGAACACTAGCGCGTACGAAAAGCGATACCAACGAAAGACATTCCTTTGCCAAGCAAGCTATACAAGTACGGGAGATATATACCAAAAACAACCAAATCAAACTAACCCGAGCCCGCTCACTCCGCACATACGACACGACAAGTCTATGAACACAGCCGACAGCCGACGACCGCTTAAGCAAAAACCAGACCAAGAATAACGGCGAAGACGGCAGTCGCGCCCATCTTCTCGCTGCTGCGGACGAGATTTGCGATAGCGGCGCTGCTGGAAGTCGCAGACGACGCGGAGCCAGTCGCCGTGGCACCGCCCGAAGAAGTATCCGAGCCAGAAGAGCTTGAAGGAGAATCTCCGGTTGACGCAGAGCTGTTGCTCTTGTCGGTCTGATCGATAGCGGAAGCATCAGAGATGTCGATACTGTAATTCTCAGTAACCGACTTGTCGGTGACCTCGTCACCGTTATAGGCGTAGATGGTGTAATTGGTCGATTTCACCGTAATCTCAACATACTTGCCGCGGTTGTAAGTCGAGTTCAGACCGTCCGCAATCAAGGTAGCGGCAGGAGTGTCAGGAAGAGTAGTGTTACCGTTGATATAGGCATACGACGTTGCGCAGGTTGTAGGACGAGCAGTTGCAGAACCAGTGGCGAGGCCGGTCGTGGTAACACTAGCATAGGCCGTGGACAATGCAACGTAGTCATGGCGCTCCTGAGCAGAGCCATCAGACGAGGAAATGTTGACAAGACCGTAGTTGGACGATTCCTGCGTATATTCATAGACGAGACCGCCAGAGAAAACAACACTGAATTCGTTGGAAAAGATGGCGCCAACCTCCTGGAAGGTACGCGGAAGCACATTGTTGCAGCCAAACTCGGACAAGAACAGAGGAATGGTGTAGTTCGTATAATCCTCAACAAGGACATCGTATTCGGCGCTTTTGAAGGTTTGGTCACCGCACCACTGGTAGGAGTTGACACCGTAGAAGTCGACAGCCTCGCCGGCCGGACCGCACTCGAAATAGGCAGCGAGAGGAACACGGAACTCCAACACATCGGCAGCAGAGTAGCCAACTGGGATCTGCCGCTTGATGTTATTTGTGATATAGGCTTTCAAGTCGCGAACGACAGCTTTCACATAGTTCGGCGACGCTTCGGCAGAGGTATTGTCGTTGATGACCTCGTTACCAGCGAAGAAAGCAAGCGTGTTGTTATAGCCTGAGAATGCCTCAGCCACCTGAAAGATATGGTCCAGGTAAGCCTCGGTGTAAGTTGTCCATGGCTGCCATCTGTCCAGGTACTGGCCATAGATAGGCGTGTTAACGTCAAGGATGAGGTAGATGCCAGCACTGGCCAAAAGGGTCATGCACTCATCGTGATTGAGTGTAGGGTCAACCGAGTAGATTCTGACGGTCTTTGTATAAGTTAGCAAACAAGTTCCAGATGCGATGGTTGGACACCGTTAGCAAGCTCTCGGGGAATTGGTTGCGGCCAGAACGTTACGAGTAGCGGGGGAGTAACCCTATCCCACGGCGGGTGGGTGGCCCCCAAAAATAGCCGGTCAGTCGAGCCAGGGTCCGGAGGTGCCGGCACGCACAACACAAGCTCCTGCGCGTATCAAAGAGGCAACCCGCGTTGATTTTTGTGTTCCCAGATCAAGGTTGTCTGGATAATGTAGATAAATTGAGGAGGTGTGTGCATGCACGGCAAAAATAGTGGATAGCATCGATCGGACCAAGGCCATCACGGTCCAGATCGCAACAAATGCCCGAGACTCACTCGCACGAACGGCTCAGAAGCAAACAAACAAACTTACATTGACACCCAGGTTCTGCAAAAGATAGATATCACGAGCGCACACGTCTGCATCAGAAAGAGGATCGGCGCCAGATTCGAAGCTGGACGAGCCGCCCGGTTGGTAATCCACACCCTTGATAAAGAACTGCCATCCCGGCAATATTAGTTTCGCAAAATATCATTGTCGGCCATTGAACTAGTAACTTACGGGCTCGCCAGTGACAGAGTCGACGAAGTATCTGCCGCTGATTTCAATGGTGTTTATGGCGGCGGAGCCGGACGCATAAAACAGAGTGGCTGCGGTTGCCGCCAGGGCAGTAGCAGTTGAGAAGAAACGCATTGCTGTGGTACTTGGGTTCAGTCCAAATGAGATGAGCGGCAGCAGGAGGACGAGGGCAGAAGGAAAAAGAACAGCAAGAAGGGGAAAGGGAGGCACACGAGAAATAAGTAAACGAACACGTTTGGGTGTGAGGGAGGGAGAAGGCCAATGGGCCAAAATAGGTTGTTGACGACTAACTACGGGTGCCGGAAAATTGGCTGTCGCGGGCTCAACTTAGCCCGTTTTGGTGCGTGGCCACGCCGAGTCACGCCGCGACAACTTTAATTCAGGTAATATTTTGTTTTCCAGGAACAAAGGGGATTAAAGCTCCGAGCGACAGCCGGCACGGGTCGTAGAGCCTAGAACCCAAGATGCTGTATGTTTGGATAAATCTATTATTTGGCGCAAAATGAACCGGGGACGCGTGGATGAACCGACCGACGACGCAAGATTAACGCGTCGTATGGCGTTGCCGTGTTTTGCGCAGTTGAGTTTGTTCGCGGTTCGCACGTTTCGCAAGTTCCCAGGCACAGGAACACTGGAATTCGCGGGCCGCGAACACGAACAGCGGCGCCAGTCAGCGCAAATAAGATACAGCAAATGCTCCAGCCCAGCTCCGGGGAGGCTGTGCGCATGTTCACTGCCGATGCGGTGTTTTTTTTGTTGCATAGCTTGCATTTCTTAGTGCATCTTGCTATTCTCGAGCTACTGCACCTGAGCCGAGGACAATATGGCACAAATGCGACAGAGTTATGGGGCGAGACCTGGTCCAGCTCCGCCACTGTGATTCGGTTCCAGAGAGAGAGTTGTGAGTCGTGAGTCGTGACCAGGCCGATGGGATTGCAGGGGCCAATTCTGCTAATATTAAATTATGTCAATCAAGGTTGCCGCGACGCGTTTACTGCGCGTTCGTTGCAGCAGCTGGAATGTGGCCAAAACCTGCCCCTGCTTGACCGGAATTATTATTGCCCACGCGACCCTCGCGAATAAAATAAATGCAAAAATAGAAAACGGGTTCGCCGACTCTGGCCGGGGTATATCGCGTTTTGTTCGTTGCCTCCCATAGTGCGATACTGCACTGTGTCATAGCCAATATTAAGGGATATCGAGTGGATTGGTCTCGTATGCTTGCAACCTTGCCCCCAAGTGACTGCCATGAGAGAATTAATGTGATAGTTCCAGTCTTTTGTATTGTTTATTCATACTGAACTGATGTTGATTCTATCCAATGGGACTAGGCATGCGTTTCAGATTTCGCAGGGGCTGCCGGAATTAGCATCAATGCCGGAGCGCAAGCCCAATCGTCACCATGCATGAGCCGCAGTCACTCATTCTGAGCATGAGACTCGGGTTGTTTTAAGATCATCTCTGCAATAATATACTGACTATACTACATACTAACATATATATGTAAATACATACATATATATCTGACGATGGCGCATGCATCTCCTTTCCGAGTAGTTTAAAATGAAATAGCCACCACGTCCAAGTCCAGAAACGAGATCATGATCTGAACCACAATGACTGCCGGTCCTTCGACCGATAACAGACACTCAATAGTAAACCAATCAAGGTCATGTCGACATTGGGAACGAATCATCGATCCATTGGTTAAAACTTCCCCTCCTCCGCTTGTCACAATGTTAAGATCACACATTGAGCCGTGACTACTTCTTTCTTAATCTGCGGCAAACTTCGAATTATTGCTTCATAGCGTTTTTTTCAAGAGGAACAACGCGATCAAAGTCCATCGAACCAGGGCATTGGGTTAGGGCTTTGGCCAGATCGTAGACCAAAGAAATGGCAAGTCGGTCGATTGTTAAAAAATAGCCTGCTCCTCACACTGCAATATTCCTCGAACGGCATCATGAAAAGTTGCTACCATTATTACAAAACAAAGTAAATACCAGTCATGCCAACAGAACATCCTGAACAATTTTGCCATTCATTCCTTAGTTCGCTCATGCCTTAGTTTGCATATTTCTTCGTCCACTCTTTCGCCGTCTTCTCGTACTTTTTCCGATCGGTCTTGTACACATCCGCAGCATCGCCTTCGATAGCCTGGTCCTCGTCCGGCTCCTTCAGCAGTCCGACCGCGATGTCGATCACCGTCACGAGCTTGCACGCCGGCTTCCATTGGTCTGTTTTCAGTAGCGGTATGCAGACCATGCCATCCGGAAGCACGTTTGGATGGTATATCTTTGTGACGAACGACAGTGTTGGTGGGTGGAATGGGTATGTTGGCGGCAAAGTTAGCGCAAGCTTGAACGTGCCCCCCTTAGATTCGTTAGCAAACGGGCCATAAAAACTCGCGCAAGATACGACAACGTACTTGGTAAGGAGTTCCTTCGGGACCGACGATACTGACGTCCCAATTTAGTATGTCAGAATCGGACTTGGGACCAGCTGTGTAGACGGGTGACGGTTGTGCGTTGATATCCGCCAGTTCCTAAGAAGAGAGCAATATTAGACTCCGCAGCCAACTCATGTGAGGATGCCTACTCTTCCTATCCGCCGCACTGCTTGTGGTGTCGCCATCGTGATCTAACAACTGTGTAATGCACAAACACGGATTTGATGGGAGTAGCACAAAAGTGCTGTGATGCGTCGCCGATCAGCCACACTCTCCCAGGATCAGAGTCGTTAAATCCGTCAATGTAGCCAAGATCTCATTGACTACTAATGAAACAGAAGACTCAATGCGGCTAGCAATTGAGCAAAGCCAAATTGACAAATACGCCAATATTCGTGCGAAAACCAATTCCGCAAGACCGTGAGTGACGCAGAAGCGTTGGCAAGTTACAGGCGGTCCCGCTGCCCCGCTGTGCTGGGGTAGGGTACCTCGAGCAGCAGCAGCACATACAAACCAATAACTACGCGCGCCCGACGACATTTATTTCTGTATCCCCGGAAAATTCGACATCAATCATTCAGAATAGTACTCCAACTGTCCAAGCGACTGATATTTGGCTCAGCATAGTCCAAGCGGTCAATGTTAGTTAGTCACCGATTATTATACGTCGGGATCGATTTTTTCAAGGCATTGACTACGCTCATATTATATCTAGCATCTAGCTGTGAGCACAGCTCAGTTATACTGATCCTAGGCGGAGTACTACTCTCGCTAGTTATAGGATCTCGCTGCGGACATTCGGAGATTCTGCTTACAGCGTATAGTATGCCCAACCGAAGTAATTGCAACACGTCACATTCGAAATCGTACAGTCAAACCTGAACTACCGTCATAATTGCTGCACTGTAGTTGTTTATCTTATTATTCATTTCCATAACGATCGTCAAATGTTATCATACACTCCCCCCGACACTCGTTTTAGAATCTAAGTCATTCCCGTTGCACCATAGCCAAGAACCCCATCCCCGCCAACAGCGCATACTTCGCCCATAGATTCTCACTCAGCAGAATAGTCACGTAGCCAACCCACGGCACATACCCCTTCACGGCACCAATCACTTCCTTTTCCCGGTCGAGGTAGTACTGCTTGTATGCGTACAGATCGACGTCATCCATCGCGTTGTTATCGCCCTTTGTCAACAGAAGCTGATTTTTAGACCTGAACGCTGGGTTAGTAAATGCCCCTGTTTAAACTTTTTTCCACTACAGGATATACGACATACGAGACGTGATTCCGCACGACCCGGTGCACAATCGGGATATCCCTCCCTTTCACATTGTACACGACAATGTCCCCGACTCTGACCCGCGCTTCCCGATTCCATAGAAACAAAATATCACCCCGCTGAAACGCTGGCTCCATGGATCCGGACAAGACGACAACAATTGGCGAAGGCGAGTCCGTAACCACGCTTAGTCCTTTCCAAAACATGAACGCGGTTGTTAACACGAGACAGAAGTTCAGGGCCTGCGTGAGGGACTGCCGGAGATGGGCGCCGGACAACTGGGGAAACATGGCGTAGGCACGCGAAACTTGGTCTATCAGTCTACTGGGCTAAATGCTATACGGATAAGTCGTCCGTCGACTTTTATTTCATTACGATTTGGATTGCTTTACTCGAGCTGTGCGGAGGGCTGGGATTCAGGGGCAGCATAGTCGTCCAATAGTTATTTATGGTTATCACCTCATATGCATCACCCGGCGGACAACAAGATTGCGGAAAGTAAATCATGGGATTTAAGACAGTGAGATGGATTTTACAAGAAGATATATGAGACTGCAACATGTTTCTACTATCGGTGACGGGCGATAGCATAATTGGTAAAGTCGGTGAGGCGGCCATCTAGTAGGGGTGGACACGAATGGCGAATATATTCGCATTCCTACGAATATTCGCATTTGGAAATTTCATGCTTGCGAATGCGAATGCGAATAAAGAAAACTTATTCGTAATTATTCGCAATATTCGCACATACATATTAAATACATTAAAATTTTTCGTCGTTGACGTACATATCCCTTAACAAAACAAGCTCCTCATGGTGTCCGCACTTTGGGAGTGTCTACGTGGGCCCTTCAAATCCGTTCCGCTGTTGAACGGTCTCTCGACTGCTACTTCTGATGCAGGAGTCGCTAGATAATAGTCTGGGTTGGTGAAACCCTGCGAATATACGAATATTACGAATAAAAGTTTATGCTGCGAATTGCGAATGCGAATGCGAATACGGATACTGTATTCCTACCCTAAATAGTTGGTGAAGCCTGTGAGGCGGCCACCTAAGACTATTCATTAGGAATAGCTCGTATTTTAGTAGTAAGCGGCACGACCGCCGGCCAACCACCGAAACGGCTGAGATTGAAGATCTCTCCTACCTGTCGCCGATCTAATTAAGCCCATAGCAATTATATGTCACTATTATGCCGGAGCGGCGTCGACTGGCACATTCATACCTCGGCTTATCGTGGTCAAGCGGCTGAGCAATGCATCTCCTCCCACTCATCGTTCGAGATTGATTGGTCTTCAGCGGAGGTTACCACTACAGACCCATTCGACAATCTCGAGGCTGCGTAGAGCGATCTGCCATTCCAGGCGGATAGTAATTCCTCCGGTAAGACGTTAGGCGGCTCCACCGATGCCGCAAAAGTACCGGCTCCTACCCACTATGCATTCGAGCATGAAATACAGTACAATCTTCTCCGTCGCTTTGGCAATACACTACTAGACATATTCGGTGAGTTGCAATTCCTAGACTACCCCCCGTTCTCGGACTTCGATCTTAATTCCAACTGCCGAAGCACAATGAGCTTGGCATGCTTTGTCCAACGGTGTCGTGTAAAATCGCAAAGTAAACCATCTAAGCTTCATGAAAAATTTCCGAAAGACAGGCTATGTAAGGTTTTTAATACTACACCAGTGAGTTTGCATGATCTTACCGATTGGCAACCGAGGAACCTTAGATCGATTGCATACCAGGGTCACCAGCGTATTTGACAGCTACAGGCAAGAGTAGTAATCACATTTGCTTTTTCTTCGGAGCTGCTAATATTGCCTGGCTCCAATTCAGGTTAGCGGAAACATAGTACTCGGCGCATTCGCGTACGACAAGTGGCTCTCTGAAAATATCACGACCTTCGCAATGTCCCAACCCTGAAATGCATGCGCCACAATAATTGATTGAGCACCAGCATACTGCACCAGGGAGAGAATCCAATCCACTACAGTACTTGGTCACCTCAGACCATGGTTATGATAAATTAATCCCGACTTCCGTGAACCTTTGCATTCGTTCCTAAAGTTTTGGGTTGGTAACGATGACCTCCACGCCCAGCAATCTGAGTAGGCTCAGCGTCGAGCCGTTGGAAATCGTTAACATCCATTCTTACATACTTCCTTCATATAATTTGCGTCCATTCCGGGAATTCGAATGCCGAAACGACAAGTGGCGCGCCGTTATCGAGAAAGTGTGCGAAGGTCGCACCAGCCAACACCAGAGCCAGGCTCTTGAGTGGCCGCCGGAGCAATATGATGGTCCGACGGAGAGGACTGCGGCGACCGCATCACAACAGCATTTACAACCGCAGAATCAATTTGATATGGCATATGATGAAATCCTTCAGATCAGCCTTGCCAGCTCGGAGGTCGATGAAGATGAAGCCGACGATGACGAGCCGGATGATTACGACGAGCAGGACACTCCAGTCGTGATCGAGCAACAGCTGAACAATATCGTCGCAGGCGGTGTGGATTCATGCGCGCTAGCAGCGTACGAACCAACCACGGACAGCACAATAAATATCGGTCTTCTGCCTGTGAATCACCCGAATACAATGATTACAGCCGCCGCGCCTGGTGAATTAACCCTCGGTCCGTCAACCAATAAAGTATCTTCCACATCCTTGCGAGCTCCAATTTCCACCCCAACACCGACCCCAAGACCGATTCTGAGTGCGCCGTTTGACGCAAATCCGTATATCTCGACAATCACCGTCGCTGAATGGCAAGAGTTTCTCTCCCGCCCATCGACAGTGCAAATTTGGCGAAGAAAGGCAAGGCTGGGTGATATAGCAAATGACACTTCCGAGACAGCTTCAGCAAGCATTGCTGCGAAACGTCGAAAGAGGTACGAGTGGACGCATGTCTACGTTTGCGCGCATGCCGGTGCGCCACGAGATCGGCGGGACCCGAACAAGCGGAGACGGAAAACTAATAAGAAGAGTATCAAGTGCGGGTGCAAAGCAAGGATAACCGCCGCAAAGATTATCGACCAAGACAGCGTTGTTGTTCGATGGTCGTGGCAGCATAACGGTCATGAGTATGAGTATCCTGGTGGTTCTGTGAATAGGACGAAGAGTTCGTCCGAAGGCACGACAAAGACCGGAAATGTGCAGGACGTCGGCAAGGAAGTCCAGTCGTTGGTGGAGAGTATCGGAAGTCTTTGGCATATGGACGCAAAGGCTAATGGGAATGATCGCAAGAGACTAGTGTTATGGAGGAATATTTTGGCATCTACGCTGAGTAAAGGCGTCGAGATATTTGTAAACTGACGGGGGCGGAGCATGCTCAATGAATGGAGTTTGGCTGCGGGATGTAACATTAATTCATGTATTAATGTAGAAAGTATATATTCTATTCAAAGAAAAAGAATATGAAATAATAAAAGTAATTATACTTAATCACTAATTTGATTCTTTAGATGTTTTTGGGCTTCTCTTGTTTGGCCCTGACTGCTTCAAACACACTGTTCAACTTGAACTTGATCCTAAATGCAAACAAAATAAGCCATCTAGGAGCAATATTAACGAGCAAGGAAAGTGTAGTACTCCATGACCCATGGTACACATTGACTCTCCTCGTGAAACGATTAATAAAACTATCACTGTATAACACATCATCGACAACTTTTTTAGCGTACACCTCCGGGGACATCGGTGTTTCCCTCTCTGCCATTTTTCTCCTTCTAATAATTGAAGCAGCCATTTCAGACCCATTGTACAGCGAATCCTGTGGCAAGTCCCTCGTATCTGCTATATTTGTCTTGACACCACCAGTCACGACGTTAAGCACCCTCACCCCAAATGGTTCCAACTCAAATGCCAATATGCTGGCATACTGGTGGACTGCCGCCTTTGACGCTCCATATACTGCACCCCAGGGAAACGGACATGTGCCGGCCAGCGAGCCAGTGAATGCAATCACCCCCTTGGCATTGATCACATAATTTCTAAACGCATGTGTGAGCCTGACTGGCCCAATGAAGTTAACATCAAGACATTGAGTCAATGCCTCATCTGGAACATCTAGGGCTGGGAAAGTGCATGATTGACCAGCGTTATTATATAACAGGTCCAATTTCTTAGCACCTTCGTCGACATCGAGGTGTGAATCAATGAACTTGACGCCATCATTGATGCTTTCCAATGACGAAACATCCATTTTGAAAATCGTAACGCCGTGTTCTGACTCCAAGTCCCTCATCGGTTCAAGTCGTCGAGCACAAGCAAACACTTTGCAACCTCTCTTGGATAATTCAATAGCAAGTGCATGGCCAATTCCTGATGACGCCCCAGTAACCAAGGCTGTCTTTTTTCTTTCCTCCGACATTCAGCTCTCTTTGGTTAATACTGATAACAGATTCAACTACTGATAGCTAAATGGAACTCCTCATTTTGACAGGACCATACAGGGGCCGGGGGCCGCATCTAATTTCAGGGTTGGAACCCTACCCGCTATTCCGTTTTGGAGAAAAGGTGATTGTGCAGATCATTATTTTGGCCCGAACTGCGCCAAGCCACTAGCTGAAAAATACTTTTTGTATTCCATAACTATAACTAATGTCACGCCTTTGAAGAATATTCGATCAAAGGGGAATCATAGTAGGTTAGATTCTTCTAACCCATGCAAATTAGTCGACAATTCTATCCCAGTAATTAATCTGTTACTTGCATGTCAGATGATTCTTCCTTTGTCTGGGACTGGCTATATATATTATCTGGAAAGCGTCGGATGCCGTCTTGGACACTAATGGGAGCCCCTTTACATATCGTTAGAAACTGCGAAGCATTGCGTGACGAGTCCAAGAGCATTAACACGTTCAGCATCACGCGATAATCGCGAACAGCGTCTACAGTAATCGGCAGTTCAGGGGCAATAACCGGGGGCGGCAGGGGCGACATTTAGAGTTGGGTAGTTTTGGTGACCAAACTCCCTGCAGGCGGACCGGGTAACTACCAGAAGACGTCACCAAACATTTGGGTTCCTGAAATTAAATAAAACCGGTAGCATCCGAATCAGAAGGATCAAACAATTCGAACGATTTATTTACTCCTATGCGTTATTGCGTGGGTCAGACACAGTGAGGGAGTAGAATCAGTGCGTAGATGGCAGAGGTGGCAGAGGTTAGGTCTCCTCCGTTTGACAAAGGCATTACTGGCGTTCATGTCGCCTGCAACCATCGTTGCGGGGTTAGGGTAGTGTGTTTAAGGGTTTGGGCAGTAAAAGAAAAATATGTAACTAAGAAGCTGCTTGAATTTTTTAAAAGTTATACTCAGGTTTTGGCAGGGGTAGAGTGGGGAAGTTGTGAGTAAATGGGTGTTTTCACCGCCATTTTGGTGGAAACGCTGGCAAAGGCTCAGAATTATCGGCAACCGCAGCGCCAACCGAAATAAAATATTACAAGCGGCAATAATTATATCTGGTATATAAAATTTTGGTACAGCGGGGAATATAATTTTAAGTAAGGAGAGGCATAGGAAGGTGCAAATGGGGCGCAACGAAAGACGGGTGCAGTGTTTGAAGTAGTGTGATGTTATTACCATATATGAGTTCATTTTGTCAAACCAATACGTATATTAATCAGTAACCATTACTATTATAAATTAAGAAATTCTGCGTCACCGAACCCTTGTAAATCTATACCTAGACAGAATTACGCTGCCGTCGCCGGTTCCTCTGCAGATATTGCCGTGTCAGCTTTGCTCTCTTCTACAGCTGGCTCAGAGACTTTGTCTCCGTCGGGTAGTTTAATGTCGGGTAGTTTAATGCTAGGCGACAAATCTTGGTCTGCCAACGACGGTCCCTTTCCGCCATATGCCTCTGGAATCCAAGCACCCGCGTACTCCGCAAGATAGCTTCCGTAGCTAAGCACAACGAATTTTTCAATCGTCTCGCGCGAAACAATGAGCTTCATGGCAGTGAACATCCATCCCATGATCAGCGGCACATTAACAAAATACTTCTTTCCCAGCAATTCAGGATAGTATCGCTGGAACACCGCCACGGCTGCCTTTGACGCCTTCTTCGCGTTCGGATCCATTCGCAAAAAGCTTACATTCGAGTAATCATGGACCTGGGAGACTTGGGTCCGCTTGCTCGAGAAGTCAAGCAACTGGAGACCCCGTTCCATAACCCCGACACGCCACCGCAAAAACTCGTCCGTATCCCCGAAAACGACGTCAGGCTTACCAGCAGCCTGGCCATACAAGTTCCATGTAATAACCTCGCCCTCGGGCTTCGTCTTATCTTCTGTGATGTAGCCGAGTCCGTCGAATTTTGACGCGTGAGTCTCCTCAAATGCTGCGGAAAGCGGCTTGAATGTCTTACGCCATTCAAGAGTCTCCAGGAGTTGCTGGCGTGCCTCTGGCACAGCGTATTTATTTGCAGCCAAAAACTTCAACACAAGAACGTCGACAGTTGTAGATTGTTCGGAGAGATCGTGGCCGTACAACTCGCTATAATCGGCTTCCTTCAGCAACGCTGGCAATGCGGATATGAGATCGTTAAACGACGTGAGCTCGGTCTCGGACAGGTGCGACAAGTAAGCGGGAGCTTCAGCGGATCCTGCCATTGTGATTTTTGTCGCTTCTGTAAATCTTCTGGGGGTAATCCTGTCTTGATAGTTTGGCTGGGATGATGGCCTTGAGTTGTGGTGCGATTATTCTGGATGATCGATTCGGATCTGATAAGACAACAGGCATTACCCGGGTCTCGGCCACGATCGCGAACAGGAACTTTATCGGCAATCAATAGTAGTCGCTCCAAGATTTCACAGATCTAGGGCATGGCGGATTACCAAGAATCTAAGTCTAGTATTATTCCATGAATTACGGGAGTGAGAATGCGCCAGTTTAAGTTTGGATCGAGAGTGCTGTATGAGTGTACAGCCGAATAAATTTTGCCTTCATTCCGAGATTGCGAACTGGTCGTTTACTGCTAAGGCATAGCACATATCTCTTCGCGCTAATGGCAACATAACTGGTAACACAATTTTTTTCCTCCTTGAAGCCATTATTTTCACGAGCCAGCTGACGACGTAGAATCGTTATCATAATTCTAATCTTCCATGACGGCGTTATGTCACGACGACAAAAGAGCCGTAAAATCAGAGTTTTTGCCAGCTTGGGTCTATTGTAGTTGGCGTGAATAAGAAGAATTATACTTCGATTGGACGGCGCCACTGCGTTTATCGAACAGGCCACCAATTGCCAGTCCGGATGCAGGGTCCAGTACCTTGGTATCGTAACAACCGGCCGCAACATTGGTAGCGCTTGGCTCTATTTAGCAGGCGGCGTCTCCTCATAGGTCTGCAAAGATTACATTGCACGGATCCAGAAGAATCTAGAGAATATGATTGGCTGGTTAGGTCTTGTTAACTGGACCGTGAGTCGCGAATCAACGGCGGCATGCGCCATGTTGTTCAACCAGCCCGCCATCTGCATCGGTTTGTTACAGATCCACTGTGCTCACACTTCACGGGCCAATGGCCAATTCGAGTCTGCTGAAGCCAAAAGTACAAGATATCAGCAAAGAATCCGCTCAATGCAGTCTCAGCCTTCTTCGACTACCAGTTTCCCATTAATAAACCTAGGTGCGGAATTCGACTGTACAGCTCTAGCAGTGGCGGCGTTAGATATGTCAAAGGACTAGTACATGACGATGCATACATGAATTAGAGCTTAAATCGCATGAGGCCCGCGCTGCAGCTCATCGGCAAGGTGCTGCACCATTTGCCTGAGAGATATCTCATTGATTACTCTTGCACTACGCAGTGCACTTGGAGCGAAAGCCCTTTCGGGCCGTTAATACTCGCAGACAACAAAACACCGGTGTGCCCGGCAAAGTGCCCAACAAGCGCTACGCCTTTAGTTACTGGCGAATTGTGATATATCTGGCGTGCTGTGGGGTTCTTCAATATCAAACACCAGCAGCGATGGCACGTCCACTAATAACCCCCAAAAGTCCTCGCAGAAGGCTTTTCGATGACGAGATCATGGCTCAGATTGGCCTGCGCTCCGGCGAAGTTTCTATTAGGCCAAAAAGACGTCGCTATAGTTTCTGTGCCCGGATTGCACTCCTTCTCTTCGGCGTCGCCCTTATTGCTCACTCGTCCACGTATTACATCCTAATGAACAGGGATACTCCGTCTACCAAGGTCGAGGAACACAACACTGAATCACGCCAATCTGCACGACGGGACGCTGGCACCACTATTTCCGAATCATACTGCATTCCCGAGAGTAACGTTGTTGCTAATCCCATGTTTGTCGATTTCGAGCATTGGGATATGTCTCCGTCGTCTGAAAAATATAACTCGACATATTGGTTGCCTGACGGCTCACCTGCTGGAGCCTATATGCATAGTATCCCTGAAGCGAAGTACGAAGATGGTGATTATCCTTCTCTAGTTCAAAAGATTACGTTAGTACCTGGTCGCCAGTACAACATTTCATTATCTACACAATTCAAGCCAATAAAGTTCGACAACAAGGTGTGTCTCATTCATGATGTGTATGTCAGGATTTATCTAATGATGTCCAGCAATATTACGTTTCACTTATGATCGCGGTAGACGATTCTTTCCACGGCGCAATATACTCAGGAGATTCATTCGTGTCGGGCATCATGCCATTTACGAACGGCACATTCTTTGGAACGTTTGCAGCCACGGCCAGCACAGCCTACCTCAAGATGATGGTAAAGTTACTCTTGTTTGAATGTATGACTTGGGCTAATAACTCTTCAGTCTGCCTCGCCCGATTATGATCTGTACTTCCACAAGTTGACGATATACCCGAGCGATGACACAACTTGTGGCCATCAAGACCCCGTGAGTCCTCTTGAACTGATAGGTCTAAATTGATGAACTCGGTTTTGGCGTTATTTACCTGGATAGGACGTTGTGCGTGGGTCTAATCTGTTTCATGTATATATTCAGAATATCAATGCAAAGTTCCACACTATGTATAGCCCGCGCGTAGTATGCAATACCTTCAAACAACAACTTGGATGTTCCATCCTCTGATATTCTCCACACCTTTGTGCACCGCCACCGTAGCTCCATTCGGCACGATAATAATCCGCCCGTCAACACACCACCTTCGCATCCTCTCCTCGTCCTCATGTACTGCGACATACACTTCTTCAACTTCCTCATACAAGACCTCCTTCTCGTATACGTGCTTGCCATTTTGATAGGCAAGCATGAGCACCCTCATAATCTCCTCTCCACTCAAAAAGGGCATCTGCACCATCTCCAATTTACCCGACAACGGCTCGGCTGTCGGTGCGATCTTAAAGCCCGGTTCCAAACTCGAAAGTGGAGTCATCAGCAGATACGAATGTGGACCCTCAACGACTTCCTCCCTGCCCGACACAGCAGATGTGTACCGCACGGGTCCATGCCAGGCCACGTTCCGCGCGAGATTTTCTGCAGCGGCTTTCTTGAAACGATCGTTGCCCAGTTTACGGTATTCGGGGGAATCACTGTCGCCTACTAGAGCGGCGTGGATACCCCATGATGTGACAACCAATGAGAAAATGTTACGGGGGCCGGACGATGAGTCTGGCGTTTCTAGAGCGACGGTCTTCCCGTTTGGATCGTGGATTGTTGGCGGGATGACTTCGTTACTGCCTTCTGGGAACGTGACGTAAAACGGATTTAGTGGATGTGGTGTCCCGTGAACTAGTCCGAATACGGCAGACGTGATGCTGCCCAGAGAAAGAGATGTCATCAGCGCATTTCCTGATCCAGCTGGAATCAGCGCAAGTGTGATCGTTTCCGTCGACGATATTGGTGTAAGCGAGTTGATGAGTTCATGGATCGAAGTGTCGCCTGAGACAAGGATGACGGTGTGCGGTAGGCCTGATTCCGTTACAGCCAACGATGCGGCGAATTCTGAGATGGTTGACGGTGAGGATGTCAGAATGTATTCATGCGCAATGTTTAATGCCTCGAGCAATGGTTGTAACAGTTTGTCGTACACTTCCTGACCGCGGTGTGCCCCTGCAGTCGATGAATTGATCACTGTTATCCTCGACCGACATGGGTCGAGGTGAGTAGGAAGACCCGGTAACAGATACTTCTGAATATCTTTTCCACTTAGAGTCCCTTCGGTTGGTGTGACAACCAGTGACGGAACATGTAGCGTGTCTGAAGAGTACGATAGCAGAGTGGATGGAGTCACTGCTAGTACCGATTCCAGCGGCACCGACACATTGTCGCCGAATTTTAAATAGTCGTCGTTCTCAATCTTCATATCTCCCATGGTCGCTAAACAATTGATACAGTGGAAGCCCGTGAATGTTATAATAGTAAGAGTTGATTGTCATGAAGAAGAGATTGGCAAGCTTGCGTCCGAAACTGTGACATTCGATGACCAACCCTCTCGGACTTAAGCGGCATGTCAGCACGTCACTGTATATATTCCTAACTACTTCTTTTCGTCTTCACGTATCCTTATGGACTGGAGTTTCTGGAGTTTATTGATATGCTATATAAGAGACTTATTTAATGCGATTCAATTACATCAGCCCGGTTATCCTCCAAATTGGCATGGTAGGTTGGCCGAACCGCGGTTGCTCTCCTAGGAACGCTAATAGTCTCAGGGGCTGGCTTTGAGTAAAACCCTAGCCCAGTGGTTTAGCCTCACCCTAACCCTGCACCGGGCTCGGGGCGGCACTGTTCCGAGGAGGCTGGACAAGTGCCCTTGAGCGCACATTTTCTGCGTCTCTTGTTTTTTCTCCATACGCCCAGCGAGGATCGCTCACCAGCAGACGATCTTCACATTTTATATTACTGTGGAACATACAATACGGAAACGACATATAGTAGCAATGTTTTAAATCGGTGGTTTCAGAAGCGGCAATAGACACGATGTGGAGGCAATTATTGTCTCCGCGATATTGAAGATATCGAACGGAAGACAAAAGAATATTATACGTGGGAAGCTGGACTAGTGAGTCTAAAGAAGAAAATAGTGTGACTCTGAGCGGTGATTTCTCAGCGAATGCACCCGATCATAACGGAACTTACGCCAGTGGAAGAGAAAATGTTGCGTGATAGAGGTGTTGGCGAGTCATTTGGCGTTGTCGACTGTTCGGAAGATTTCGAAATGGCCAGACGCGAACGCCGCTATTCAGAAATGTCCATTACTTCTGACAGTGGCGGGAGCGGGTTCTGCAATGTTGAGTCAGTGGACATGCTTATGGCTCAAGTTGATGAGAACGGAGTCGAGTACGGGTACTTAGATAACGACGACTATGATGATCTTGGCATCGGTGAAGGGGTGATCCTCTTGGACGATAATGCGGAAATATGGCGCGCAGATCGGTTCAGTGAGTTGCCTAGGTTGCCTAGGGGCCCCGGTCCGGCTCCTGCGATATCTCCAGGGACAGCAGGATCCATGCAATTAGACGCTGACAGTCGATCCGCATCCTCGAAGTTGATACAGCAGCATGCAGGCCCCATGATGATCCAGTACTCGCCGCATTGTCAGTACCAGCAGTATCCGGAGCTCCAGCCTCAATACCCGAAGCAATTCCCTCCGCAATACAACGCTCAGCTGAATCACATGTCGCCGCCAGCTGAGTGCCCATTTTCCATGCAGGCGGCGCATTTGGCAGTTTTGGAATCTCCTCGTAAACGAAAGCGCAGAAAGAGCAGTTTTCAGAGGGAGGGCATTCAGAAGATCCGAGTGGATCATAACCGTTCGGATAGATCGTATTTCGAGGCGAGTCCGCTTGAATAGAATGTTGTAGAGTTGTTGAAAGTTTTGAAGTTATCGGAGAGTAGAGTGTATTAATCATATTAAAGCTTGCCTAATATATATCATATTATATAGCTCCAAGGTATATTATAAGTTTGGCAGGCATAATATTCATGCAGATGTGACTATCAATTAATCTGTTAAAGTCTACGAAACAAGTCTAAATTACAACCTATACCACAAAAATGCTCTATAGTTCTTCGTCCATGCTTTCCGTATCGTAACATCTAGAAATAATTATTATTTGTCTGCGGAGCAGTATTCTCCTCTTCTTCCGCTCCCTTTTTCTGCAAGGTATGCTGCTGTGCCCACTGCTGTTCCCTCGTCATCGGATCACCAAGCGTCCGCCTCAACAACGAACACACGGCCGCAAATAAAATACTATTTCCTACCATTGCGAGCATAACCATGTTACTATTTCTATACCCGTGCTTCACATCCGCTGGCCAACCGCTATAAAGTGCGTAGGTCGTCGTGACGGATCCTAAGTTGCCGAGACCAGACACTACGGCCGTGGCGACGGCCGTGCCGACTTCGCCATGCCGTGGCTGGAAAATTTCGGCAGTCCAAGTCATGCAGATGGGGACTGTGGGTCCAAGGCCGAGACCGGTGATCAGCAGGCCAGCGTATCGCGACCATTGCGTAGGCGCGTAGGTAGTGACGATGAGGCCAGCAATGATAATTAGTGAGGGACCTGAGAAGAAGATTGCGCGGTGGTTGTGGAATCGGTCAGAGAGAGGTGTGACAATTAGGATACCGATCAAATCACAAATCCAGATAGGCGCGGTCAAGAGTGACAAATCGACCGAACTCCACTTCGGGTTGATGGACTTGATGATCACCGTCGCAAAGTTCTGGAGACCGATACCCGTGCCGACAACGCCGAAGTACATCAGCACAAGAGGATAGAGTCTTACATCGAGAAGAACCTTGACGAGATCCTTGGCTGTCCATGCATGCGCTACATAAGTGGCCCTCATGTCTGCAAAGTGGAGTTTGGAATCCTGCTGGTTTAGCACAGGTCGCTGCTCCGGTAGCAATCTGCGCCATCCGACGCGAGCGTCGGGCATGAGTTTTGGACGGTCAGGAAGCCACCATAGGAGCGAAATACCGACAACAACAGTGACGAGGCCGTAGATGAGGAACATCCATGCAAAGCCAGTAAGACCTCTGTCCAAATTCATATACTGGAAACCAGCAGACACAAGACCAACAACCGCAGCTGAGATCTGAGCAGCTGTGAAGTAGAAACCAATACGCTGTGCGCATCGATGGGGTGGATACCAGAGAGTGAGGTAGTAAGCCATCCCTGGCCAAAGACCAGCGGTCATTATTCCCAGAAGAAGGCGCAGGAAACTGACAACGATAAGCGTTCTGGCGAACCCAGGCAATATTATAGCAGATCACATACATGAAACTCCAGGCAGCCTTCATGGCAGCCATGCAGGCGCCAACGATTCCAATAGTAGTTACCACACGAGATATCCAAGCGTGAGGGGCGATTCGAGTCATTATCAAGTTAAACGGCACATCGAATATAACGTAACCGACATAGTACAGCGCGAGACCAAGAGAAGTGTCGTGAGACGTGAGACCTAGATACTCGATCAAAGTGTCATTTTCGGCAGCGTTCATAGTCAGCGCCAGACCGACGTTGGATCTAATGGCCGAGGTCAAGAAGTACAAGCACCAGAGCGCTTTGAAGGTCAGACATTTTCGCGAGCACAAATACAAATCGTTGCTTACCCGGAATGATACGAATATCGAGCTTTCTATGAGCAAACGAGTGAGCAAATCTTTTCACTACCCACCCACTAATCATCCACACCTGTAAATCGTCTCGAGTCGCGCTGGATCTGGTTGGGGGATGTCATCTAAGCCTAGGTCTTCGTGGCCGGCGAACGCAATATTCTCTGGCTCCCCTCTGATATGGGTGGGGTGGAGGTTCTTTTCTTTATCGCCGTCGATGAGTTCCATGGTTGAAATCGTGCGGTGACGAAGCCGGACAATGCAATAAGTTGTGAGAATAGTCTAGTCGGACACGGCTACGCCACTATATAGTCCCTAGTTAGCTCGGGACACCACGAAGTCGAAAAATGACTCTCGTAACCGACGCACGACTAGTCAGTCAGATTATTGGAGCAGGAGAGAGAAGGTACGCAATGTGGAATAAGCGAGGTTCTGCTTAGCAAGTCTCGAGGGTCGTGGTGGGCAAAAAAATGCACCAGTCTAAGGTAATTGAGTTTGGTCCCAAGAACGGGCTTAACCTAAATGTTATGGTGGGCCCAGTTAAACTTAGTTTGCAACGGCTGACGTGGCGCATGCGATGAGCAGTAAGTTGTCTAACTAGTGATGTTGATTTGGTGGGGATATTCAGCATTTAGCTACTCCCATTGATCTACTTTCTTGCTCTGCGTACAAAATAAGTAAATATAATACCTTAGTAGTTAGTACCCGAATGGATTCCAGGGCAGTCTAATTGCAGCGTCGTCCAAGCCATAAACCGGTGGCATGTGCATTCATATCAAATGCCCTTCTGCATCGGAGCAACCTGGTAAATTTGGTAGATTAGAAAGGTCAGTAAAACATGCACTGACCTCATGAAGAAGTCCCAACTGGGCTTTCAGTCCCACCAACTCAGGCCCCAACATTCTGTTCTAACCACAGTGACAATTTTATCGGACTGCCGTGCACTTCCTCTCTGATCTTGCTGGTGGCATTTAGTTTTTGCTTTTCTCTCCCTGGACCCTGGTCGGCGTAGAGAGTTTTCAATCGAGGATAAAAGATTTTCTATGCCGTCTTTACATTAAAAAGGGAGACTTCTCACAGCAAGATCCGTCCTATCTGGAGCACATGTAACCGTAACATCAGCTTCGGCAGCCATTCAGCTGCCTAACCGTATGGCGCAACTGCGATCTTGCGGTGTTGAGTAATTCTCCAGTGGGAGAGATCACATCCTTCGATTACCGAATTTCCGCCGGATGTCATCCGGCCAAGCCTTTCCGCCGCGAAAACTTTCTTTCCACCGGAACGAATGAACAGACGGACAACAATGTCATTTCGACAAGGCGAGCAGGTTGCATTGGGCTGGGTAGGACCGTCGATAACCGCGAATCAAGCGACTTTTCCAATCGCTCTTGCTGGTATTGACGAGTTGGCGCCGGCCGAAATGCGACTCACGTCATTATTACGCTAGGCACAGTATTACGAGTTTGGTTGCTCGAATTATTTACCCAGATAGCATTGATCTCTATGGGGAAGTCTTATTATGATTTCTAGATAATGCCAGGGAACTGGACTAGAGGTGCGATTTCCATAACAAAGTCGTTAACTAGTTCCAGGGGTAGTAGCAAAACATCAGCAACGATAACGTAAACCTCCGCGCTATTACATAAAATCACAAGCAGCAAATTTACATCGGGTGACGATACAGCCATCAATCGTAGCAAACAGCAAGTCGTATCTTTCTCCAGTCCTCATGTCAGTCTAATCGCCGACCGAAACGCCATACTCAGGCATTACATCTGCAACACGAGACCCCCTCGTGTCGGCGATCTATTCCCAGTGTTAGCATTAGCACAAAGCCACAACTACTGGCGACAACAAGCGGAGAAATATTAGAAAATTTCATGCCATTCCAATAAGCCCGAGGCCGACGTCGCGAATTTCGTTATATTCCTTTAGCAGTTTAATGTGCCGTTGGATTGTCTTTGCGGGATCAGGAGATCTGCTTGATATTAATAAGTAATTTCGCCCCCACAGATAGGGTAAGTGGCCAACTTCAGTTTCTTTATGTACTCGTCATATTCTTTCTGCGAGTCTGCTAATCGTGCCTGCTTTTCTTGAATACGCGCCTTTATTGCCGCTTCCTGCTTGCCTGGTGTCAACAGACTCATCGCGTTCATGTAAAGTCATACCGCACCTTCGCTTCTTTTGCAGTGATAAAATCCAATGGCGACTTAGCCTCCGGCACGTTTTTAATCTGAGTTTCCAGTTTGACAGTATTGCTTGCGGGATGCGTCATCCACTTAGAATTCGACGGATTGGGTGGTTGCTCGGTCGAAGTGTCCAACGGACCGGGGACACCTCCATCAATAGAACCGTCTGTGGCAACTGAACATTCCTCAACAATTGTAGAGTTCGCAAGCGAGATAGTGGGCACAGAATGAGTATTACTTGGCAATTTGTCGTCGTGGGTAGATGTTCGAATTGATTCCGAGTCATTGTTGATGTCGATATCCTGAATTGTCTCCGGCGTCTGGGTCTCGCCCTCACCTTCAACTGGACCGCTATCATTTGGAAGACAAGCAGGAATCTCCGGATCTGGCGAACCGTGATCTGCCGTCATAGGTGATAAATTCAAGTCATTAGTATCATTTGCGATACCAAAGCTTTGAGATGGAACAGCTGTCAGATTAGAGTTGTCAACGGGCGTTGGCAACTCAGTATATTCACCAGACATGTCCAAAACCTCCGCACTATTCGTATCAAGGTCGGAAGCCATCCTCGAAACAACTAGCTCATTAGGACTCTCCGCATGCGGCGAAGAGCTATTATCGTTATCGCGAAAGGTCACTATTGTAGGATCATGGCTGTCGGCGTCTTGCGGGGATGGCGTAGACGGCAACTGTTCTCCGTCCTGATGGCCAGACGACGTGGGCTCGACAACTACAGTGTCCACCTCGGTCGAGGTTGTAGAGTCGAAAATAAGGTCATCCACATTGCCGCGGACTCTGTCTTCTGCCAGATCACTTCCCTCGCTCCCGAGGTCAAAATCGTATTCATACTCATACTCGTCCGCACTTTCCTGCTTGCTGTCGCGCTGCACCTCCAAACAATCATCAATAAATGCCGGGTCCATCAGCCCACCATCAATCGCAACCACAAGTTGATCTGGCATACCATCCTCATCGTTGCTCTGCCGCATGGCTAAATCCAAACTACTTTCACAATCACGCTCGCTTGTGCGCAATTCTTGATGCCGGATGCTAACTTGCGGCTTCACACTGCTGATTTCTTCAGGCATCGACAGTCACAACGCTCTCGCAGTCCGTAAAACCAGCTGATCCTTCGTATTTGTATTCTGCAGGTCTGCAGGTGTGCTTTCCGATAATCTGTAGTTTCATGACGCGCCGCGTTGAACATTGGCACAAAAGGGAGGGTTAGGGCCCACACCGTCACGTTCGGGAACGCATGGCGGTGATTCTTGCATCGACCAGTAGCTTGTTAATATGGCTGTAGTTTGGGAAATGTGCTAAAAAGGTGTAGAATTCGCTTTTAAATTTGTGTGATGTATTAACGAACGTTCGTCAGAGTGTGTATGGAGCCGTACTGCTGGCAGTATTGTCGTCCAAGAAAGTTAACTACGATACTTTGTTAGTCGCACCTCGACAGTGACACTCGAGATGGTGCGCAATTGAACGGCAGTACGAGAAAGTTGAGCGCGAAGGGCACCAGCTGCGCCGAGCCGATTAGTTCGAATCTTCGGAATGACGATGTACTCGGGTGCGGCTGGATCGCTGATTCAGAATTGCTGATTACAGGCATTAAGCTGGATTAGTAGTCAAATCGGACACTTAGAAAGGAATTTTGTGGCTTGCGTCTGTCAGCGGGGCGGAAGGTGCCTTTCAGGAGACTGTTCAATTTGCAAGACTGCGGACCGGCCGCAATTGGCCATTAACAGTGGCACCACATTCGAGAACCTCTAATAATCCATTTAGAGAACAGCGGCTTGTATTCTGTCTAATCGGCTTCCTCCTCGGCTATTCTGATCCCCTTTTCTGGTTTCCGAGGCTCGGTGACTCGGTACCGTCAGTATGCAAACCAGTACCAAAGTTACGGCCGCTGCTCGCGAACTAGTACGATTTCACTGGACTTACTACCTTAATTTATGACGGTACATCATCCAAGACACTGTTCGCCATGTCTGTTTACGTCTCTAAGACACCAAATGCATGTCTAGTGCTTTCGTCCTTGGTGGAAGCGCTGTTGGTTCTGCACCCCAATGGAAGACGATGTATATATATAGATACACCAGCGTCCCCGTTGACACCTTTTGGCTGTGTCTCATGTCAGGCCGTTCCCCTCGATGATATCAAACGTTGGAATCTGTATGATTTCGGCGACGGCCTTCGCGCTATTTGCCCAGGCGATAGACCTCCGCCATGCCGGGTTTGGCCACTTTTCGCGCCTCCGACAACGTGAAGTGAGCCCTGACATGTCCTGTGGGTCGGCTAGCAATTATACGTGCCCAGATCAACTTTGCTGCTCTTCGCATGGATGGTGTGGAAATAACAAAGACTACTGTCTTAATGGCTGCCAACCGGACTACGGTGTACGTTGTGACTACCGATTAGACTCCTTATGGCTAGTGTTAACAAAACAGAATTGTGGTTCCAGGTGGATGCCGACGCCAGTCGCTAGCGCCAGTGAACCGCTTCCGACCAGTACCGACGGCCAATGCGGACCCGGTGTCGGCATTTGCCCGAGCGGACAATGCTGCTCTCCAGCGGGCTGGTGCGGCACTGGCACGGAATATTGTGCGTCTCCGGATTGCCAGACTGGGTACGGCACGTGTGATGCAGACGCTAGCCCGCGCGGTTTGAATACATCGACAGTTCCACGATACAAGTTGGGAAAGATTCCGTACGGAGAACCTATTTATGCTTGCAAGGATCCTGGACACGTCGCTATGACTTGTAAGTCATTTAGTGTGATTGTGTGGATTCAGGATCATGCTAACCGGCGTAGTCGATGACGGGCCCTACCTGTACACCAATGATCTGCTCAACATCTTGGAGAAGTACGGCGCAAAGGCGACTTTCTTGTATGACAAGTCCCTTATTTGTACTGGGTCTCCCTTACTAAATTCCATAGTGTCACTGGTAACAACCTCGGCAAAGGCGAAATCGATTCTTTCGTTAAGCCCTGGCGAAACTACATCGCCAAGGCATACACGGCCGGCCACCAAATCGCGTCGCACTCGTGGTCACACGCCAACTTTGATCAATTAACCCCCTGGGAACAGAAACGCGAGCTCTACAAGAACGAAATGGCGCTCGTGAATATTATCGGCAAGTTTCCGACGTATTTCCGGCCGCCGTATTCCGCGTGCGGAGATGTGTGCTTGGCCACTTTGAAGCAATTGGGATATCATGTTATCTACTTTGATTTCGATACCGAGGACTACTTGCACAGTGCGCCAGATACAATTCAGGAGAGTAAAGATATCGTGAAGTCATTCTTTGACGGACGCGACGCGAAGACTTCGGACACGTTGAGCATTCAGCATGATATTCACTACCAGACCGTTTATAACTTAACCGAGTACAGTCTGAAGATCATGACGCGGAAAGGATACAAGAGTGCGTATTCTTTTTAGTTCTTTTACTCCCAAAATTGAGCGAATGGGGTTAATTAACTATAGTGGTTACCGTCGGTGAATGCCTGGGTGATCCCAAGAGCTACTGGTACAGATCGCGGCCCGAGAAACGAAAATAAAATAAACCAATCATTTTCTTGTCCGGAATAGCAAATCTTATGACAGGGCTAGCCAGTTGCCATTTGCCATTGGATTTTCGCGATTTGGTATAGAAGAATTCATTCGTTGCGTTAAGCTGACGAGTTTAGCTTGTATCATATATATCTTGGTCCTTTGTTGCATATTGTGTCGCATTTCAATTTACGATTCCCATGCCAAGATAGTTCGATGTGAGTAGTATGTAATGTATGTAATGTAATGTAATATACTGTATTTGACTTGAAAACCATTCAAAGATACATCGCGCCTACCTTAACCACTGTTAAACACAATAAAATCCGGTACCCGATTATAATCACAACCCACAAAACGGACTTAGCTCGACTAGGAACGAATTCCATAAACCTAATATAATATGATTATAGATAGTTATATAATAAATTTTGAAGCATTTGGGCAATATGTAAGAGGAGCGTATGGGACGTGCAAAATACAAGGATACCAATTACCTATCCTCAGCCCATTCGTTTTCTTTGAGACACCAGTCAGCCGCCGCCATAAAAACAAAGAAGCACATGGAAAGAATGAAAGCAAACAATAAGACGTACCCCGACGAATCTGCGCCTCCTCTTCGGGAGTGAAATCGTTCTGGATGTTAAATGTCCGGCGAATCTCCTCTGGCGTCTTGCCCTTAATCATATTCGCGACAGTCTTGCACCCGACTTCGAGGAGTGCCTTGATATCGAGATAATTCGCCGCCTACCATCATTAGTCTGAGTTCTCCCGCTACTCTTGACCCCGATCGGTCCTTGCTGATGACAAATGCACGGAGTCCAATAATGGAAATACGTACCAAAATGATTTCAAAAAGCATTTCCTGATCGACCTGCATAAATTTCTGGTCCCATTCATCGATATCCGTCGATTTCTTCCGGGCGTCGGTATCGTCTTCGTTCGCCGGGGCGGGATCACCCTTGTGGTGCTCACACCATTCAAGGACCTTCTTCAACACGTTCGCAGTGACCTGACAGGGTCAGTATTCGTACATGCCTGGAAAAAGGAGGAGAAATGGAATGTAATGCAACGTACGTTAGGAATCGGAATTTCGGTACTGTCATCACCGACGTCTACCCCATGGTTAGTCTCAAGATTGACACTGTGAACCCATCCAAGCAACTTGATAGCAATATCTATAGATTCAATAGAACCAGATATTCGGTTGTGTTTTAATCACCATGTAGCAGGAACTTACCTTCAATCATGTTCTTTATCAGGATGGATCGCTCAGCGACATCCTTCTCTGAATCGACTGTCAGCACAGTAAATTGCCAAACACTTCCGACACCACACCACGGATCATCGTAGCCAAGTATTGTTTGGCTTTGAACACGCAATTGTACCAGGAAAATCTAGCACGAACAACATCCACAAGCACCAAAGACTGTTGCCAGCTAGAGCGTTCCTTGTACAAAACTCCCTTTCCTTAACTAAACGCGGGCTTACCAACATCGAAGCTCTCGCCGTCGGACGAAGTTAGCTTAACCATCTTTGTAGAGTAGCAACAAAATTAAATGAATCGCGTGAGCTGAAGTAAAACGGGTGAGGAATTGCAAGCTGTATAGCACCGGTGGGATGAGACGAGGAGCAAGCTTGGAAAGTGCTCGCGCTCGAGCGATAAATTGAGTATTACCCGGCTTTCTCTATGACCTCATATGTTCGTTCCGCCAGTTTTACTTCACATTATTTATCCTACAGGCATGAAACAAATATCTGTTCTAGAGACGGACCTAGACGCGAAGAGACAACTGAAGCACTGAGCCTCTACTGTGCTCCGCTGGGAGCACGCGGTGACGCTGCCGCGCGCCTATGTTAACGCATGACCGATAATTGCGTTCCACGTAACTTACAATTCCGTGCTATTTACAACATAGTGAATCATGACAGTTTCAAGACGTACTCAAGCCCATCAAGAAAAACATCGGCATGTTTCTTCTCAAACACCAATCCTACGCCACGTTAGTAGTCCAACATTGTAGACAATTGGTAGACGAAAGGCATACCTGGACGCATTCTTACAGAGTGCGCTCCGCATCCACCGATATTAATACCCGCACCCTTCATGTCCTTCAAAAGCGTATTCCGGGTCTGCGAATCAGTCGCGTCCCAGGCAATGAACGTGCCGCGGTCTTTCCCACGCAGGTTCTGCATCAAGTGTGGGAACCTACTCTGCAGCTCGGCAAGGTGCTCATACAGGTAGTCACCGACCTGTCTAGTCCGAGTGATGAGATCATGAGCACGAATCTCCTTTACTATTTCCCGTGCAATAATCGCCTTCGAGGGATCGCCACACCAGGTATTAAACTGTCTGAACGGTAGGTTCGGACGCAAGTCGTCGTTAGCGTAGTAATATCCCGCTGCCTGGAACTTCTTCGAGAACGTGACCATGTCAGGCGGGGTGTCCAAATTCCAATGCTCGTGTGCCCAAAACATGCCGGTCGCGGCAACACCGGTCTGGACTTCATCGACGATGAGCAGGATGCCGTGCAGTTTTGTGAGTGCGCGAAGCTGCTGGAAGAAGTACGGGGTTGCGTGGTTATCTCCGCCTTCGGCCTGAATAGGCTCAACGACGACGGCGGAAATGCGGGATTCCCATTCGTGAAGGATGGTCTCGAGCGCTGTCAAGCATCTGTCTTCTTCAGCCCTGTTCTCGGCCTCGTGTTGATCGAGCGGATACTTGAGAGCCGGAAAGGGAGCTTTTGGCCATTTGAATGCAGGAATATCAAGTTTGTGAATCGGATTCGACCGCGTGGTAGACAGCGATCCGAACAGCCTTCCATGGAACGCCTTGTCGAACGACAATATCGCCAGATCAGGTGATCCTGGTGAGGCGTTCTCCATTGTCGTCTGCCGTTCAAGATCAGAGAACCCACTTGTCTTGCCACGCTGCTTGGCCCGATGGTACATGAACGCCGCCTTGTACGCGCACTCGTTCGCGTCACTACCGGTCATGGACGTCCAGACTTTGTCCAGCCCCTTTGGTGCGGCGGAGAGAATGCCTTCGCGCAGGATCTGCTCCCACCGCGTGCTGGGGAAGTTACCAAGTGCAGGTCTGTTGACAATCGCGTCGATCATTTCCGGTGATTGGGCGACGGTCATCAAGACAGGATTATTGTATCCTAGTGGAATGGACGCAATCTGGGCGTAGACGTCGAGGTAGATATTTTGGTCTGCGTCACAGATGTAGTTGCCGACGCTGTTCTGGTAGTCGCAGACCATGTAGGCGGCTTGCGTGTCATACACCTTGTCAAGCGAGTTGAGCATTTCGACCGACTTTGAGCCCGGAAATGAGGTCATAAGGCGGGGCATATCGGGCTCGGTCGGGAAATAGTGGGCGGCGAGAGATTGCGAAGCATCGGCGGATGAGGTTGGGTCTGCTGGCGGGGTTGAGTGGAATGCGGAGGTAGTTGTGGATCGCGTGAGCGTGCGTGCGACTCGGCTTCGGACGAGCACTCTGCTTGCTTGTCGGAGCGAGCTCATTCCCATTGCCGGCTATCGATAGAGCTTTTCGGTAGTGGAAACCCGACGAGAGTGGCAGGTGCGACTCTCTCGACTGTTCAAATAGGCCAGTCGTGGATGGATCCTGATTCTGGCTGGATTCGATTCGACTAACCCAACGTCAGTAGCAAACATGAGCCGCACCGCTTGCAGCGACGCACAAGGCTAGCCTGTTACGGACTAGGGGCGGGCGCACAGGCCAGCAAGGGTCACACAAACTGTCCTTCGTGTTGCCGTATGAAGCTAGTTCAGACGATGACTCAAGCGCGCTAGCCAAATACAGTTTAGCCCGAGCTGACAGCGTGCTGAGAACCTCGAAGCACAATTGAGCATGGTGTCCAACAAGCTGTTTCAGGCCATTTGCGATTTAATAGTACAGTTATATCAGGTCGGAATGGCTACAGAGTATTTCCACTACTGCAGACAATAGGACTTGTGCTTGTGTTACGCGGAGAGACATTGAGTTAGATGGGAACCGATGGATTCTAACTAAGCTGAGTCTCTGTAGCCGTCAGCTGATTGCAGCAGTCAAGACACTTCAGTCGTCGACCTGATAAATCGTTTATATCGATTGCGTCGCTGCGTCGCCGTATATTAGCTAAATCTGCGTCGCCGTATTATTAACTAAATAAATAATTCCGCTAAAAGCAATAATCTGTACGATTTCCGTTATGGGCAAGAGGAGGTCCAGGCGTTAAGCAAATATGACGAAACCTAAATTGCTTGCCGAGCCCGAGCGCCGAAGCGAGTCCGCATAGAAGCAAGTGCGCGCAGAATTGCAGACTTGCCTACTACTTTAACATACATATCGTGTTATGTAGATTGTGGCTGCTTCTTATGTTAGTTAGTTATCATTATCCAGATAGAGCAGTTATCTGCATGCGACAAAGGATAAGTCTCTGGCCAGAAGCGTAATTTTTGTATGTGATTCGGGAAAAAAACCGCCGCACACACACCAACGAACCACCGAGCCATCAGCTCCTTCGCATATCCGCAACATCCTCCTCTCAACTGAGCGTCTTCTGTGCTCCGCTTTCTTTCCTACTCCGCTCTCTTCTCCACTCTCTATAAATACAGTTATATTCTTTCCATAGCGCCGCCCACTTACCGGGCGACTCGCTGCTCTCCTCTCTAACCATGTCCTGGCGACTGGCATACCTCCTCCTGCTCCTCGTCAGATTCTATTTCACCATCTCGCCGTCCTATATCCACCCTGACGAGCACTTCCAAGGTCCGGAGGTTCTTGCTGGTAAGCTCGAGTTTTGTGTCTTCCGACGTCATTTCTAACCGCGCAAAGGAGACATATTTGGCTGGAATGTGACAAAGACATGGGAGTTCACCACAGACAATCCTATCCGGAGCATATTGCCCCTCTGGCTCGCTTACGGCTTTCCTATGACCATCCTCCGATGGATGTACGGAAGTATGTGTTTTCAGTCCGGCTGCATAAGGTTCGCTGCTAATCATCAGTGTCCGTCAATCCCATCCTCGCCTACTATTGCCTGCGGATGTTTTTCTTTCTCATATCGTTTTCGCTTGGTAAGAGAGATCGTCTTACAGCTTGGAGACCTATTGCTGACCGAATCAGAGGACTGGGCTCTTCAGGAACTTGGGAGTACGCCAAAAGTTCGTGCCCACTATCTGCTCGTTGTCGCTAGCTCGTACGTGACCTGGACCTACCAGACTCACACCTTTTCGAACTCGGTCGAGACAATTATTCTCGCCTGGACTCTTGTTCTCATTCGACGGATCTCGTTCCGCAATTTTGGTGTATGTCATTCCATGACTCGTGTGTTTTTGAACCGTGCTGATGAAGACAGCACACGCGGCACTTTTGGTCGTGCTGTTTGCTGGGGTGTCTCGTTGCAATCGGCGTTTTCAACAGAATCACTTTTCCTGCGTTCCTAATACTTCCAGTTTGGTACCTTGTTCCACAATTCATAAGATTGTAAGTAATTCTGCAGGTCTCGTCTCGAACCACAACTGACGGTAATAGTCCGTCCTCGATTATATTCATTGTTCTATCCGGCATCGGAACGTCTCTTGTTGCAATCTACATCGACACCCGGTACTACGGATCTCCAGCGCCGGTGCTGACCCCACTAAACAACTTTATGTACAACTTCCAGTCCGAAAACCTGGCCAAACACGGCTTACACCCTCGATACACCCATATTCTCGTGAATCTCCCCCTACTTCTCGGCCCGTATGTACTCCTTGTCCGGCCTCAACTGTCCATCGCGTTTCTCTCTGCAGTGTCAGGCACCATCGTTCTCTCACTCTTCCAACATCAAGAAGCACGCTTCCTTTTACCGGCAATCCCTCTCTTCCTAGCCTCCACCTCAATCCCGAAATTCGCCGTGTCGACACCATCGCGCAAATGGATACTCATTAGTGTCTTTGGCGTCTTCAACGCCATACTGGCCGCTATCTTTGGCATATACCACCAAGGCGGAGTCGTCCCCGCCCAAACCCTCTACGTCGGTCCACACGCGTCGTCGATTGCGGACGTGGTCTGGTGGAAAACGTACTCGCCGCCTGACTGGCTCCTCGGCGAACACAAAGTCGGCTTCATACACCGTGGTGGCGTGCGTGACGCCGCCAACGTCTCAGCCCTTGTCGCAACCGACAAGCAGCCCGGTATTCGAGTCTGGGACATGATGGGCTCGCACCCCGACGTCATCAGCACGCTCCTCAAGGCCCTCGTGAGTTCAGCATTGCAGCGACCAGATAATGACTACGGCGACGTGTTACTCGTCGCTCCGGTGGCCGCGAAAGGGCTGTATAAGTTCCTGGACGACGGTTCGTTCCCGTTTTATTTGAAGCTCGAGTGGATGTACGCCCGGCATGTGAATTTAGACGACATTGGCATTGATTACGACGAAGTTATGTATAATAGACGGCGGCTACGACACGACGATGTTAATGGTGACAATGACAGTAATAAGAACGATTACTACTGCGGCGGCGACGATGACGACGACCATGATGCTTTGGAGCTAGGGATGTGGGACATAGCCAAGTTAATGATTTCGCAAAATAGACCTGGTCTCGGCGTTTGGAAGGTTTCTTCGAGGGATTTTTCCTAGAGGTTTTACTTTTTTTTTTTTTTTTTTACTTCTTCCTTGGCCGATGTGCTTTCGAATTTGATTACGTCCCTTAGTTTGTTGCCAAACTTGCATTTTCCGATAGAGTTATATGTGCATTGTGTTGTGAAATGGACACGTCTAATAGATAAGTTCAACCGGTCTGTTACAACTTTTAGTGAGTTTGTCATTGTGCCTGTAGCTATGATGAATGGATATAAAAAATGCGACCTTTGCCCCGAATGACACCAGTGTTCTGATGCAATGGCACAAATTGATACAAATCATTCCATCCCATCCTTTTGAAGCCACTCCACTGTACGCCAACAACAACAAGCACAAAACGATAATTCACTTGCCGCATGCTGTACATGACTCCAGCAGCTGTTGTCCGTTAGCGGCTGCGAGTGTGAATGATTGCGGTCCGCTAAGTGAGTGTCGCTCGCCATTTACCGCACGCTAGTGTGTACCGGTTGATACGACGCCTGTGGATATCCGGCCGGCGGCGCACTACTATGCGGATACTGCTGATGATACGGCTGCGGCTGTGAATAATTATACTGCTCACCATGTACACCGTGGCCCTGAGGAGGAGGCGGTGGTGGCGGCAGGGGCGGCGGTGGCGGCGGATGATAGGAATACTGCGCTTGATCCTGAGTATTATACTGATACATTGAACTCTGCCCGTTATACGCCGACTGAGGTGGCGTATTATGGTCGGACTCGTAGTGATGGTCGTAGTATGGTCTGTTCTGTGGACTACCGTACGTTTGTCGCGGCGGGTAATCGTAGTGTTGATTTGGGTGTTGGTACTGACCGGTTGGATGTTGATAGGTTGGCGGTGCAGGCGCCGAGTCATAAGGCGGTTGTTGAGAATATGGGTACACGTGTTGGCTGTATTGCTGATGCTGCGGCGGATATGACTGTTGAGGAGGTGGTTGTGGTGGAGGCTGCTGCTGTTGTTGCTGGGACGCATATTGCGACTGGTACTGAGGCGCTGGAGGAGGCGGTTGCTGATGCCATGCCAACTGTTGCTGAGAAGATTGCGGGAGAGGCGGCGGAGGAGGGGGCAGTGGATACTGCTGCCGATGCTGTGGTGGCGGAGGATAGTACGCCTGGTCCGTTGGATGGCTCTGTGGAGGATGTGGATATGGACCATACGGTGCCTGATGCGGAGAAGGCGGGCGGTAGTAGTAGTCTTGATGTTGTGCACGTCGTTGATGAGGATGTCCGTAAGGTTCTTGATGCATGGGGATGTACTTTGGCTCTGGACGAGGCTCTTGTCTGTGCACGAACTCAGGAGGGTACGAATGCTGCTGCGGGGTCACAGATGGGTACGATGGTGGAGCTGGCTGCATATATGGTTGGCTGTATCCATAGTTATAGGGCGGAGGAGGAGGAGCGTGGGGATAATGTGGAGTATTTGGCGGCGGCTGAGAATACTCGGTATGAGAATAATGCTGACCGTACTGAGCCTCCTCCTGCACCTCTTGCTGCTGCTGGTGTGAAGGAGCAATATGAGTCTGCTGTGGAGAGGGAACGGCTGACGGAGGAGGGGAGTACATCTCGGCGGCCGGAGGCTCGTGTTGATTCGCCAGTGGCTGATAGAGATCATTATGGGTCTGGATCTTTGCCGGCTGACCTGGCGATTGCGATTCAGTAGGAGACATGCTCTTTTCATCCAGTACCTCATTAAGTTCGACTTGGATTGACGCATTGTATAGTGACTCCATGGGCGAAGAATCGGTTGACGTGTTTGATCTGCCGGAGTGGTAAACATCCACCAGCGTAGTCACCAGATCGCCCAAGACCCGATCTTGGTCGTTGATAAGTTTGAGATCCGGATCGTTCGAAATGTCATCTTCGCGACTTTTAAAGCTCCTAATGAGCGCGACGTCATCCGAAATCTCGTCAGTCGACAATCCCTTAGCGACCGGCCCATCTCGCCAGTCGATCCTCGGCACTCGGTGGTACTGTTCCCCGCTATTGACCGGTGCATACTCGAGGTCAGACTCGCAGTCGTCGGGGGACCAGTCGTCGGGCACTTCAGCGCACTCGACCCCTTTTGCGATAAACTCGATGCGCTCACCGACCTCAGATATCATGTCGGCCCGCAAGTCCACACGCTTTGACAAAAACTTGACCCAAATATTCTCTCTTTCCGCAATCGTCTCCCTTCGGACCCTCTCAATCTCCAAATCTCGCCTGCGTCTGGTGACAAGGAGCCGCCGTGAGAGAAGCGCCCGCTGCCGCGCGACAATATGCTCAAGAGCCGGAATCGACGTCGCGTCTGGATCATCCCGTGTGGCGTAAGAGTCGGGCCGGATCTGGCTTAGCAACTCATCAATGTCGGTGTCAAGACCGGCGATGGTGAGGTCGACGTAGTTTGTCGCGTCTGCTGGCTTGAATTCGTGTTGGCGCGGTATGTCGTCGTTTCGTCCTGTAATGTTCGACGTCAGCTACTAAATCTATATACGAGAGCGAGACCGAAGTCGGTGCGTACGATTCCGCGCTGTACCGCTTTTGCCAGTCAAAAGACTGTTCACTCTGATTTCCGAGATCTCGCGATCTGGCTCGACCACACGCCGTCTCTTTCGGCGCGAACGAGTACTCCCGGCATGAGGAGTGCCGTTGTTTCCCATCACAGCGACAGACTCGCTAGCTGTCCAGCCCGCCGCATCATCGCCCACCGGACCACGACGACGGCCCCGCGCGTCAGGGCTCTTGGTCTGGGCCGATGGTGCCGACGAGTTTGGCGTAGACGGAGGTATCGAGGCCGACACCTCGCTGGACGATTGGCGCGACCGCACGCTCTTGACCACGATTGCCAGCTGTGGAAGCTGGTCGTCTTTCGGGATCACCGTCGGCGCCACGGCGGGCGGTGGATACATAATTGGGGTGCGGACCTGACTGTGATGGTCTTGGTATGCAAGACGGCGGCGACGCCGTCGTGCGGGATTTGAGAAGCTGACTAGGATGACAATCGACGGCCGGGAGCTGATAGCTGGGCGCTATTCAGTTTCGGAGTGTAGCAGGTAGCTAGCTGCCTTGGAGATAGGTGCTCGCGGTGTGTCGGAATTGAGGTTTTGCGAAGTCGACTAAGAAAATAGCAAGGTCTTTAGAACAGGGCGCGCATTTATCGCTGTGACGATGCAGTACATACACCCCCGACCGAAGCAGAACGATCGCCAATCGAACCCGTCCAGGACAGGGCAGATTCAGCAGATGACCGCGGTGTTATGATGATCGAGAGTGCAAGACGACGAGTGTGGAAGAGAAAAGTCAAATTGAACCTTGGGTACGATGGGGCGTCGGGCGCTAGCTCCTTACTACTTTGATATGCGACAGCAGTACGAGTACGCGGGCGGTAGCGGTAGGCTACCGGCAGCGAAGTGCAAATCTCACAAACTACTGGAGCATTAACGGACTAGACAGTGTACTTGCAAATTTAATTTAATCATTCAATTTTCTGGCAATATATCTATCTATTTACATGCTTCAGTCAAAGGAGGAGACTCCGGTGAGTGAGTATCACGGTTACCGTACTCCTGCAGCATGAATGACGCTAACGAGAACCCAAAAGTGCGACCCTGCCGCCGCACTCAACCTACGCGAACCTAATCCGCGTCGTTATTTGCTGGCTTGACGTGGACTCCCCCCACTTTGGCGGTCGCGTTTGGTGCGGTGATATCTGACAGAAGACAATAAAAAATTGGATTTTTTATTTATTAAATTTGCACAGTATTTTTACATGCGACGATGGGCTCATGATATCACGATAGTGACATTGTGGTTCAGACAGTCCTGTGACAAGTGAACTTTACTTTACGCCGCAGACAAAATGTTACTGTCCTTTATGCTCGCGCTAGTAGATTGCCGCCATGCAGCCCGCCAATAGATAGAATCGACTCCGAATATGAATGGCAAGGCCGGCTTTTGCAGCGTAGATGACTAGTGTCCCGTGTGACCGGTCATGGTCGTCGTTGCTGATGACGGCGATTTTCGACGACCGCGGGTATCGTTCCTGTTGGCTAGCAAAATGACAAATTTTTTTGCAGAAACCTTTTTGTTACCTCCACAAGCTCTGGGCGCCCAAACATCCCGCCAAGCAGCCTTAATCCGGACCAAGCTTGGTCGTTGGTCGACATCATACTCGATAACGCGTCATCTCATTATTTCGTCCTTACCAAGCGAAAATAAAGTGTGTACTCTATCCTTTGGGTAAAAAGTCCAGTACGGGAATAAACATGCGTATTATATTCGGGATATCCATACAAAATGCCCGCAATGACTGCATAATTGTCAATGCAGGGCCTCGCTCTATATTTCGTGTCTTATAACATGGGGAGTCCTTGGTGCACGCTACCAGCCTCTACACAGAGGCCTCAGTACTGGGTCTGAGAGGCAGCTGACATCGCTCCATCGTCCGTCAGATGCTGACATGTCAAACAAAAATCTTCGTCTCGAGTGATTCATTTGCACGCACGAACTCGTCGTCTACTAATCATCGGATCAGATGCACTTGCAGCGCAATTCAATGATCAAACAAGTCTTATCATACCGGCATTTTCAATGAGTCCTGCCAAGTTCCAAATCCAAGTGCGACGGTGCCAAATTCTAATCTGGCACTGGCGAGATTAAAAAACTATATTTTTTCCTCTTTTGTATATTACTAATACATTACGTGATTGGAGAGCGATAGAACAGCCACATTTCGGGATCGATTGCTCGACATACCCTGCTAGCTCAATTGGCAGAGCGTGAGACTCTTATATCGTCAGAACCCTGGGATGTGATCTCAAGGTTGGGGGTTCGAGACCCCCGTGGGGTGTTTTTTTTGTTTTTACCTCGCCTTCGTTTTAATTCCCAAGCGTAACGATTTTTTCTCGCAGAGTCGGTTAGAGGTCACTAGCTGTGCAGAAGGAGGCGAAGCATGGCAGAGCAGGGGCGGAAGTGTAATCAAATCAGACCGGCGATGGGCCAAGGAATATCGGGGCAGACTAGCGAATAGCAATAACTGGTTAATTAACTTAGAGAAGTTAATAATAGCTAATCCTGTAGAGCTGGATGCGGGCAAACAGCTGTGGCTGGAGGGGACCGTAATTGGGGCCGACACGAAAGAAGTCTGGTCTGGGACGCCGCTTGGCCCGGCGTGACGGCGGCTGGGGCCGGTCTGATCGAGGTTTGATTGATCACGAACCCGCACGGCATCAGACGCAATAATGCAGTAGTAAAGCAACTTCTACAACAGCAACAAGGACCGTTGTGAACTGACCCGATGCCGGTCCGAGGTGCACGAGACCGGATCGGTTCACATTGAGTCCAGCAAGATG